>JAIUZE010074021.1:0-36715 GCA_022085475.1 Heliosperma pusillum
TGGGTGTGGTTGTGGGTTTACATTCAAGCATATGGGCACGGGTGAGTATGTCATGGGTATACTCGGTTTGGGTCATATAGAGGCCAGTAGAGGTAGGGGTAACTTTGATGCCAAAGAAATATGACGGGAATCCCAAGTTCTTCAAATTAAAGCGATGAGAAAAGGCAGATATAAAATGAGTAAGACCCGAGTGTAGACATATGTACTTGTACGTGTGTCACACCTCCCAAAAACCACCCGATGATGATCGAATGTGCCTGTTAGTTTTATGTCGCGAATTTTGACATTGTTTTAAGTCGGTTAATAAATGGTATATAAAACATTGTTGTCACCCCTGTTATTGTAATCTACTTGCCAATCAGTCGTTTTGACATTAGTTAGAATCAATTCCGAGTTCGGGTAAAAAATTGTCTCCCTTTTCAGTATCTCGTTTCGTTCTGAGACGGAATATTCTGGAAACCATCAAATAAAATTTTATTACGCTGAGAGTTCGCCACAGAAATCCATCTATATATAATAAGATAAAACTTTATCACCCTTCCCTCGGAATCCGCAATAATGCATGTTCTTCTTACAGGAGGAAACCTCCCTAGAACAGGCCTATAGACTACTGCGCCTCTTCTAAGCGATGCAACCAATGCTGCACCTCTTCTAAGGAGTTATTCTTTGTTGTCATAGTCCGAGTGAAACTCTCCGCCTTTTGTGCTATAAATAGAGAGCTCGTCTCTCCATATTTGGCACGCGAGTTCCGTCCTTCAGTTTTCTCTTCTTTCTCTTTCCATTTTTGACTTATCGTTACTAATTTAGCATTTACAAGGGTTGATCAAACGGTCTCGTTAGCTTGATTCCTATCAAGTCTTTCACCACGTTTTGCATAGACCGACCAATTTTACCCACTACACTCGAGTTTTAATTATTATACATCATATTGTCCGAATATTTGATTAATTTCAAGGGCTCGTTCACTACATAGTTTCGATAATCGCTAGAAATCGACTTTTGTCTATTTTGCGGTGCTAGCATGTAACTCTGAGGGTGTTAAACCCATGTTTATTATTATTTTACTTTATTTACGTTGTTTATTTACATGTTTATCTTATGAACCTCAAATCAACCTTTTTACTACGTTTCAAAGCCATTTAAACCTTCACAACTCCCAGAAGAGGCTTAGAAGGGACGCATTGTAATATTCCGTATTAGTTTTGTAAGACTTTTACCTTATTATTGGTCTTAGTTGTGTTTGATGAAGATTTCATGTTGGCTTAGTTTTGAGTTTGATACTAGATTATGTTGTTAGTTTTAGTAGAGGACGATATTGCGTTTGTGCAGTCTGTTGGGTTGTGAACTTCGAGAACGAAGTTCATTTATAAGAAGGGAAGACAGTATTACTCCGTATTCTGTTGCCTTGGTTTTCGGCCGAGTAAGGGGTACTCCACCGAGTAGGTGGGTGTGTCGCTTAGGCAGGCTTCTACCTAATTGGCACATGGTCGAGTATGGGTTGGACTGGACTGGTCTGACGGGTTTTTCGAGCGGTTTTGGATTAAAACGATTAAGAGATTATAAATTCAAATCGTTAGTTTTAAAAACATTTTATTAACCCTAAAACTCTTGTTAATCACTCATAGCCCTCTTAATTCATTGCCAAGTTTGAAGGTCCTCTCATTGCTAATCGGTATTCGTAAATGCGTTGATCTATCATAAGTCTTTAATCTACAATTAGAGTGTGATGTCTTTCGGATAATATTGTTAAAACCCTAATCTGGTTTAGGGCTGGGATTTGGGTTGTAGTAATTGATTGATTATCCTAGATTATTTGTATAGTTGTTAGAAGGATATTTCGTAGAGGATATTTATAAGATAAGATCATGTCACATGTCACATATCACATATGTGAGTAATGTGACAAATGACAAAAGTAAAAAATAAAATGGACACCCATGTTAACATGGGTGCACCAGTTTTTACAAGGTGAGGGGTGGTGATTAAGCCTTTAAATGTTTTGCTAATCAAGGTTAGGCAATATGATTACTAACCTAAACACCTATAGCCACCTTAGAGCTTGGATAAGGCAAAAAGAAAAAGGTACCCACCCTTCTCCATGGGTGTGACGGTTTTGTGAGGTAAATAAGAGAATGTTTTCCTCTTGTTTACTTACTACTTGATCTCATATTTCATTCATACAACATCTCACTAGAAATTATTACATAGCTAGAAACTTAAGAAGTTTCATAGAACTTGTGTTTCAGTATTAACACAATATTACAAGAGTAGTAATTAGAAACGTGTTGTACTCGGTTTTAAGGGCTACTTATTTGAAGTTCTAGTAAGCTTACATTTGAGTGATAAGGGATAGTCTAGGTGCATCATCAAGGAGAGTTCCTACACTTGGAAGTAGGAAGTTCATCCATTTATCTTGAACTCAAGAATAAGTTGTAGGAAGGTGTCTTACACGTGTGCCCTTACACGTCAAAAACAACAATGTGAGGAACAATTTATTTCTCTACTTTGTTTTATTTTGTTTGCATGTACTAGATCTTGGAAGTTAATTAAAGAGCTAATTAGTATATCATAAGAAATGTATTATGAGTAGGTATTTGAACCTAATAATTGGCATCCGAGCATATGGATGTTGCATGCAAATCGGTTTTATAAGTTTTTACGAGTTAAAGTAACTAAATAAATCTATAAATTTGGGTTTTATATGATAAAGTCACGAAATTTTTATGCATCATATACCTTATGGTACTAAAATGGTTTTAGATCATTTTGATTATTTATGGAAGATTATTGCTTTATTTAATGATTTTTAGTTAAATAAACACATTTTAATGAGTAAAATGAACTTTTATTTACTAAATATAGTTAGAGTTCGAATCTGGTCATGAAATTTTAGTATGATATCACATGCATATTGTAACTACGTTTTGTAAAATGTGTGATAAATATGATTTATTTTGCATGATTTATTGTTTTTAATGGTTAAAAGGTCATAAATAGCGATTATTTTAGCATAAATAGCGATAATTTTAGCATAAATAGCTAAAATAATTTTTATGGTGTGACAAACTTATTATATATTTTAAATATCAGATGTATAAGTATAAAATTAATTAGATTAATTTTCGTGTGTTTTAAGTATTTTATTTGATAAAATAGATTAATTGCAACTATATTTTTCTCTAAAAAGATTTGAAATTTGTTTTTTTTACTAAAATTTTGAGATGATGATGTTCCTGGAAATGTTCCTGTATATTCAAAATTTTAATTTTCAAATTTATAAATTATTGTAATTAAATTTGGAATTATTGCATAAATGTTATGTTAATAAGGGTAAACAAATGAGCAATAATGCAAAACCGAGTTGAATTATTGTCAAATAATTTGTGGAGACTAATTTGAGTCCTAAAAAAGTTAGGATAATTATCTTGCACTTAAACTTGGTTTAAGTATCAATTGATTATTATCACGCATTTCAATAAAACCGAGTTATATACGATATAAGTTTTATTAGGGCGATTTGGCACATATATATTGCATGGGTTTTACATATAATTATGCTGCATTTTGAATGAAAGAATGTCATTTTAGATTTATATAATTTTGAATAATGTAATTTGTCTTAGTATGACTTTAGTTTTAATCGATATTACCCGTAATGTAGGGGAATATTGATTCGGTTGTAATATTTTGTGATCTTGTGTCACTTCTATTGTAATATTTAACTTTTACATATGTGTAATAGGAAAGTTTTATAATTTTATTACACATTTGGTAATTATTTGTAATCCCGGAGTTTCCTAAAGACGAAGCCATTCGGAAAGGTGATCCGAAAAAGACGGTGTCTCTGGGAGGCGTGCACAGTACATGAAGTTCAAGGGAACAAAGGAGTGGGTTTCCAAATTTTTAAATAGATTATTTGATTTTCTATTTCTAGGAAGGCCATACTAGGAATTTATTTTATGCTTGCATTTTATTTATATGTTACATGCATGCCAAATCGCCATATAAATCAAACATGCATTTTTATCGAGTAATCGACCGCGTCAATTATAATTATCGATAGATCACCAATTTAGATCATTTAAAGGAGATAGATAATAAATTGACTTGACCTCTATTTTGTTAATTGAGACTTAGCCTTAACAAATAGTAGAACCCATGAATCCAAATTTTATTAGGTGGTATGCTCAGCTCACCGAGGTGCTTCCTTTTTACGTTGGTTAAGTGGGGTAATAAATTGTTATAACATCGAAATTTGGTTGTTCTCAACGGAAAGATTAGTGTCCGTGGCCCATGTGTTCCGGGTTAAAGATGATAATAAATGTATTTCATCGAACAAGAATTCTAATTGTAGAATCGGTCAAAGAGTTAACCCACCAAATTATATTAATAAAGGTTGTAGAGTCCGTGGCTCACATAAACACGACTTGATATAGAATTTGGGTCTTGGAATCATTTGTATAATTGGATAGAGGCCATTATATAAATGCTTAACTTGATTAAAATGTTTACAAGTGTTTAAAACGATAAATGTTGACATTTTTCATATTAACTTCTATTTTGTAGTCAATCGTGTGTTAATTCGCGATGTCGGGAAACGATAACGAGGTACGACCTCCCGCACCACAACTCACCACCGTATCATGGTTAAGAACCTTCATGGATCGATGCAAATTCGAAAAGAATGGTTCAAATTTCGCGGATTGGAATAGGCAACTTTGCCTAGCCGCCGAAGGTGATGGTAAGCTTATTTACCTCACTGAGGCACCTCCTACCGCTCCTAATGCGAAGTCATTGAACGCCGTAAGAGAGGCCTATGAGGTCTAACAAAAAGAGTCAGCCGCGATCAAGAATGTCTTGATCTTCTCTATGGATGGTGAGCTTCAAGGAATACCATTAAGATGAAATCTGCTTATGAGATCTACTCTAAGCTCGTGACCATGTTTTCACGAGCTCCAAGAATAGTCCAATATGAAGCCGCATCCCAATTCTTCGACCTCAATATGAAGGAGGGTCATAATGTTAGCCCTCATGTTCTCAAAATTATTGAGTACGTTGAGGTCCTCAAAGAGCAAGGAATAACGATTCCCGAGCCACTTATCATTGACCGCATACTTCACTCCCTAAGTCGGATCAAAGGGTTTGTCAACTTTAGGGTTAACTTCAACATGCAAAATGCCAGCGTCACGGTTCATGAATTGCACAAGATGCTTGTGCAACCGAATGTGAAATGGGCTTTCAAGCTAGTTCAAGCAAAGATGTTTTGAACATCAATATTAAGAGCAAGGCGAAGTTCAAGAAAGGTGGAACCAAAGGGAAAAAGCCCACTCCCTCCTATAAGGGCAAGGGAAAGGCCTTATGATTGGCCTAAGAGGATCTACAAGGAAGCAAAACAAGCCTAAAAGGATCTACAAGGAAGCTAGGGTAGCCACCACGTAGAGAAGACCTTATGATTGGCTTGACGATATTTTGCTATTTGTCTTCTATTTTATTATTACATTTTGATTGTTGTTTTTGAACTATTTTCATTTCCATGTTATGACATGGAAACTATTTTGAATTCCTAAGTTTAAAGGAAAAAAATGGTTGTATTCATGGTGACTTGGTTTTCAACCCAAGCCACTTTATGTATGGAATTTATTTTAGGTTCTTAAACTTTTTGTCATGCAATATTAGTATCATAAAACATAAAGTAAAACGAATAGTTGATTTTATGAGAGATATAATGATTGGATCATCATAAGTAACCAAAGTTAAGAATGAGATTCTCAGTTTGGGATTGTGACTAAACATCACAACTTATAAGGAAGATCAATTGCACACAAGCACGCATTTCTACCAAACAAGATTAAAAAAGTTAACTTTGATTTGCGCCTTATGTAATGAGATAGGTCTTAGGTGAACTACATACAAGCGGTAAAACGCCATAACCTGGATTCGATATTTGTTCTGCCCCGCAAGGAGCCCTATTACCAGCGGCTTGACCACCAGCAACAGCTTTTCAAACTCATTTGCGGGATGGGTTTAGAGTTTTTAATAACCTCTTTTTTAAAGATGCCCGGGAACAACTCCAAGTCATATCGAGTTAGTGAACTCACATTTGGAGATTTACAATTCATAGTAGCCCTAAGATAAGATCTTTAAACGCCAATAAGACTCCATACGAGTTATGGAAGGGATGGGAACCCTATTTTTGTTCAACGACATGGATAAAGATACATGTATTTAGCTTAAAATATAGAACGAGTCTATTGAGAAGCTATAATACAAACTCTAAACAAATAAGTCTACTATAGAACGCTCAAGGTTGTTTGTGGGTAATTAAGGAACATCGCTCATTAAGTTATCCTTGCAATAAGTTTACTCATTCAAACCTAGAGAACAAAACAGTTTGTGGCTCATGGTGCTATCCTTCTACAAAATAAGTGTATTTTCAAAAGGATTGAGTGAGAGAAAATTTGCCACAAACTGGTTTTTGAATAAGAGGACAAGAGAAAGTTTTCTTAAGTCGTCAAATGTTTGAGGCTGGAAGTAGTTAAAATTTTACTTTTTGAAAGTAATTAAACTATGATCTATGAAGTGGCGATTACTAATATAACTAATTCGAATTTGTTGCATAAGAGCCTTACGATTCAAGATGGAATCTATAGATATAAACTAATATACTTAGAGAGGTTTGGACACCTTTAGGGTAAGTTTTAAAGTATAAAATTACATATAAGTTAAAATATGAACATCTTTGACATCCCAGATTATTACTACGCCTCATTGAAAGAATATGTATGACATATGACAAGTAGTTAAAAAAAAACACTTTTCTAAATGGGTATTTATGAAAAGGAAGTGTATATGACACAAACATACATTGTCATAAATAGGATTTTAGAGATGTGATCCTAATAAATCGCCTAAGAGGTTGTAATGATCGATTTCATGATAAGAGATAATGGTTTCCTCGAATTGTCGAAGATCCATATTTATACAGGAAGTTAAGTGGGAGTATAAATGGTCATGTTTGGACATGAAATTTAGTGGGAGAAAATTGTCTTCCATGTCATGTATGTAAGAGACATATTAATCATTGGGAATGATGCACTGACATTGTCTTCCCCGAAGGAGTGTTTGGGAAATAATTTCTAGATGAAAGACTTGGAAGATGCATATCGCATCTTAAGTATCCAATATATATAGTGATAGATGAGAGAAAATATTGGCATCAAGATAAGAATCTTATATTGATAATATCCTTCATCTATTTCAACAAGATGAGTAGGTTGTTCATATTGATGAAAGTGGGATCACTATGAAACAGTAAAAGTCATCCACTAAACCTAAGAGTTGTTGATCACGTGATTACTATTGTTTCCGCCATTAG
The DNA here is from genome assembly GCA_022085475.1 of Heliosperma pusillum. Lineage (NCBI taxonomy): Eukaryota > Viridiplantae > Streptophyta > Magnoliopsida > Caryophyllales > Caryophyllaceae > Heliosperma > Heliosperma pusillum. The sequence goes on from JAIUZE010074021.1 coordinate 7,376, forward strand.
ACGAATCATGTATGCCATGATATGCACATACCTTGATGACTTTTATTCTTGGAGCATGACAAGCCAATAACAAATCAATCCATATGAGAATCATTGGATAGCCACCAAGAAATTCCATGAGGTTCTCGAGGAGAACTAGGGATTCATTCTTGTGTTTGTTAGTGATAAATTAGTTATGTGTTGGGTTACACAAACCCAAGTATCCAAACTTCTTAGGATTTGTCGAAATCGTAGGCTAACTTTTGTTATATTAAAAGCGAATAAATAAAGAGCATGATTGAAGAGTTAATCATTAAGAATTCTACAAATGGAGTCTCAGTACATGATGATGAGGATAAGGTGGCTTTTAAGGAACTAATAGTAGATCCTTTCACCAAGATACCTATCACATAGTTATCATGATAACAAGTGGGAGCATCTTTTAAGATAAAGAGCCCAACTCTAGATAAAGATCTAGAAATGTACTTAGATGAATTCATGTCGTACGAAATGACATTGAATGGAAGGAAAAAGCAATAGACAAGGTTGGAATAAATGGATACATGATATATCTACTACTCAAGCCTTATTCCATTTCGATAAGATCACAATGTAGTATCATGGAACTTGTATATTTTAGATTATATGATATGAAGAAATACCATTGTGTTGATCGTTCATATATGATAATCACATTTATCGTTTGAGTTTCTATAAACTCATCTTTATTACTTTGTTGTATCCAAATAGGATGTAGTGAAAATTTTGAACCCTATTAAAGTGAACTGAATCACCATAGTATTGGCCCCTAGTTGCTTTTATGAGGTGACGTCTCCAAGTGACTGGAATGTGATGCGATTGATGGAAAGTTCAATTGCCATAGGGTCATATTAGGCGACTAGTCGATCACATAGGCAGATTGTATGGGACACTCTGTCGGGCAATGAACGCTTATAGAGTTTTGGCAATTCATAAAGCCTCGTCGTGGCAAGAGATACTATAGTATTCTATTTTAGTCAATCCTTTAAACTAAAGACTGTCCGCCCAAGTCGACACAGTTTCTGATTGACTTTGATTTTTGCCCCAAGCCATTCTGTAAAAGGGGGTGAATGTGCAATTATTAGGTCATGAAGAACTGTGAGTGTATGAAGTGAATAGTGTGATATAAATTTTCCAACCCCTTGTCAGGGTTAACTAATATCTCAAGGCCACTCGAGGAGTAGTGACGTGGAAATGCGTGGCCCCGCTTGGAAGGTATCTATGGTAGATAATTCCGGTCAGACAGTTACTCTCCAGATCGAGGAAACACTGAAGATATGATCACATGCAAGTAGGACCAGCAAGACACCTTACATTGAGTGGGAGATTATAATGAGACAAGATAATTGGTGACGCACACTTGTTTTGAACAAGTGGGAGATTTTTGGAGTAAGTGTCCTAAAAAATAGTGCGATCATTTAATTAAATCTCAATAAGAAGAATACAAAACGATGATTAACATTATAGTCAACTGGTCCATATTAATCGGTAACGATTGGCTTACTAGAGTTTGACGTTACTATCGTATTACGGTGGTGTTCAATTGATCCCTTGAGGTCACACCGAAAGGACGATTCCATAATCAAGAATATTAATTAATTGTATAATGATACAGATTAATTAATCCCTTAAATACAACAAGTTTGTATAATTAGTGAGAATTATATCTTATTGTAATATGAATAAATAAGATTCAATTTAGTAATTTAATTGTTATAGTATTAAGAAGGCTTGATGTTTATGAAACATTTGAGATAAGCATGATTGGTTGATTAACCAAATATGAGATGACGCATTATATATATATGTGATTATAAATTATTACTTACAATGTTAAGTTTAATTTATTTGTTATGAAATTGCATTTAAATTAGTTAAATGCACATTTATAAGATAAGATCATGTCACGTGTCGCATATCACATATGTGACAAAATAAAATGGACACCCATGTTAACATGGGTGCACCAGTGTTTACAAGGTGAGTGTGGTGATTAAGCCTTTAAATGTTGTGCTAATCAAGGTTAGGCAATATGATTACTAGCCTAAACACCTATAGCCACCCTAGAGCTTTGATAAGGCAAAAAGAAAAAGATACCCACCCTTCTCCATGGGTGTTCTAACACCTGGAAATGTACCCTATTTTTCTAGTAGAAATATTTTACGAAATCTTTTCAGTAATTTTAAGTTTTAATTTGGAATTTTATGTTTCGAGTTGAATTTAGAATTTCCGAGTTCGTATTTGGAATTTCCGAGAAATTCCATGAAAATCCCGTCTTAAGCCGAGTTTGACTTTTCTTGACTTTTGAGTCGAGTTTGACTTTCTTTGACTATGGAACCGTCTTTGACTTTTTGCTTGACTTTTTCCTTCATAACTCACACAACTCCCTCCTTAACCTAATATTTCATTCAACACAAAATCAAACACACATTTCTTCCTCTTTAAGAAATCTCAAATTTCCTCTTTGATATCGATCTTTGAATCATCGTAACTTCTTCGTTACTTGATAGAATTTACGTAAGTTCGTCTTATTCTTCCTCCCTAACCTTCCTCTATCCGTATTGATATTAAAAGTATCGTCTTTCTCGCTTTTCAAGCTTTCCAACTTTCTCAAGATGAGCTTTATTCATCTTTTTACGATCTATTTGTAGGTGGTGACCTCCAAGATCCCGACAAAGACTATTTCCTTATAGAAGAGGAGCTTGACGATTAGTAGAGACGCTTAAAGGTAACGGTGAAGGGTTACTCGGTATCATTTACGTGTTTTACATGTTTATATGCTAGAAAATCGTATTAGAATACGATTAGGAAGATTAGAAACCATGCTATGACTAATGAATGATGTTATATGATGAATATTGATGATATATATTGATTGTTGATGATTATTAGAAGTATAATTGAGATTTGAAATGAATTGGTTAAGTATTGGAAGCTCACGGATGAAGGGGTGTTCCCAGCCGGTCGACCGGCCGCCGGTCTGACCACCGGCTGAGAACACTTCAGTAACATCCTTTGGAAATTGAGAATTTGTATGAAGTGGTGCTCCACACCGGCCCACCGGCCACCGGTCCATCCACCGGCCTGGAACACATCAGTAAGTGATGTTGGATTTTTGGTATGGTGCTCTGTGCCGGTCGACCGGCCGCCGGTCGTCTGACCGACCCAGACCTCATTTCTCTGTTTTTGGGTTTTGCCTTGTGTTCTGAGCCGGCCCACCGGCCAGCGGTCCCCTGCCCGGCCTGCAACACGGCTGTGTTGTTTTCCTTTAACTTCTAAAACTCATGATTTATAATAGTTCGCATGATCGGTTTATCGTATAATTTTACGTAATGTCTTATAATATTCATGTTTTGGATATATGATATCTCTTTCGCATGTATCACATGTTTTGTGACGGTGTTTGCTATGTCCCACTTTGAGTCGGTTTTTACATATGTTACGGTTTGAGCACGATTTTGTCTTGTGCTATGTATTCTCATTCCCTTGGCTACCTTCCCGTTCGTAAGGCTGGAATGTCGGAATGGAGAGGTATCCTACTGCTTAAATGCATCTGTTAGTGGGCATATGACGACGTTGTTTGGAGTTGAACGCTATGCGTTGATCGACCCGGCCGTCAAATGTTGTATACTTGCGAGGTGGTGTTATTTGCATGTAGCGTACCGCTTGTTATGAGGCTTGTCCTCTTTTCCGCCTCTTTCGTGAATTATCGACCGAATTTGGGGTACTCGGCGTCTATGATTGACCGAGTCTTGGATGCGAAACGTTTATCTCATGTCGAATCGGAACACGTTTATTCCGAGAGTCTGGCCAGGTTTAGACTAGGACCGGATATTTATATCGTCGTGCTACCAGGAGAAAATTAGTCTACATATACGAAATGTTTGATCGTGTATGAGTTCAGGGAAATGCTTATCTCGTGGATGCCTTTCAATCATACTTGCCATGTACACGATGCTAGTGCGTTTCATTTACCGTGAGAGATGTCATCTTGTGTCGTCTTTGAATGCGTGATTTCATGATATTGTTCATGGTCATTGCATGATTGGACACCGTCAATGTCTTGGTTCGTGAATGGATGATAATATGTTTGATTTATTGTGATCATCGCATGACTTGACTTGGTTTGTCTGTCGAGTCTCAATCTTATCAATCTTCTACCGCTAACGGTGAGATGCAAGCCCTAGTGAGCGTATTCGGTTGCCTAAGAGTGTCTTCCCCGAGTCTTTGAATAACTATGGTTTCATTTGATTTCCATATGATCTTATAATTATATCTTGTATTGCCTATCTTTTCTTATCGTAACTCACATGTATATTTATATATGCATGCTCTACTTTTGTATTTCCTTATATCTACGTTAAAGGTGATATGGCTGGGAGAACCCGGAGTTACTCCCCACTGACTGTGGCATTCATGTTTTTCATGGATGAACAGGTTGCTTGCTTGGATGACTTTTTGCTTGACATTTTGGGTTCGGGTGTGAGCTAGCGGGCGTAGTCCCTGGATGATTAACCTCTAGACGATTTTAGCTAGATTGCTAAACACTTGTGCTTTGTTAACATTTTAAGAGACCCCATCTCTTTGTTGTATTTCCTTACTTAGTTGTAATATTTTGACACTCCTCGTTTATTTAAACTTGCATGTATAAAAGTTTTTAAAATACCGTATTTCCGCATATCTTTTCACATGCTTGTAAGTTTTATCTTTCCGCATTCGCGAGGGTTGTCACATGTTATGGATGATGATTGTTGTTATTTGATGATATTTGATGATGAATATTGATTGTTGTTAGTAGATAGAAGTAAATTATGAAAATTGGAAATGATAGAAATGGTGTTGTTGTTCTCGGGTGGACTCGTGCAAATTCACAGCACCGACCCTTTTTCGTAGAATGATCATATATCCTTCGTTACTTGCTTGTTTTGGGCATGTGACCACTCGTTGGAACCGTAAGAGGATAAGCTATCACCTCGACTTGGAATTTCTGAATTTCCATATCTAGAACTCTAGTTATGACAGTTTGAAGTGAACCCTTGTTTAAGTTAGTTTCCAAACTTGTTGTTTTGGAGAGTTATCTATGTTTCTTCTTTATTATGCTTCTTAAACTTGGTCTAATGCTTGGGTATCATGTATTGATTCATGTTTTGGATTTATGATATCTCATTCGCATGTATCACATGTTTTGTGACGGTTTTCGATATATCCCTCGTTTGAGTCGGTTTTACATATGTTATGAATTGAGCACTAATGATTTTGTGCTATGAACTCTCATTTCCCGGCTACACCTTATACTCGTTAGATTGGAATGTCGGAGCGATGGGGTGTATCCTTGATGCTTGTATGCATGTTTAGTGGGGATATGACGACGTTGTTAGGAGGCGAACGCAATGCGTTGGTCGACCCGACCGTCAAATGTTGTATACTTGCGAGGTGGTGTTATTGAATGTAGCGTACTAGCTTGACTTTTGACTATAGATCTCTTTCCGCCTCTTTCGTGAAGGTTGACCGAATTTGGGGTACTCGGCGTCTATGATTGACCGAGTCTTGGATGTGGAACGTCTTACCACATGTCGAATCGGGAAACGTCTTATCCCAAGAGTCTGGCCAGGTTTAGACTAGGACCGTATTATTATCGTCGTCCTACCGAGAGGATTAGAGTCTTGTGTGTACGAAACGTCTTATCGTACATGGTTCCGGGAAACGTCTTATCCCGTGAATTGGTTTGTCTGGGTCATGAGTATACGAAACGTCTTATCGTATACGGTTCAGGGAAACGTCTTATCCTTTGGACTTCCATTGGCTTGTCTTGCTATTGTACACGATGCTAGTGCGTTTCATTTACCGTGAGAGATGTCGTCAATATATTGGTATGGTTGGATGAATGATTATATGATTGATCATTGAATGAATTGGCATGGTTTGTTTGTCGAGTCTCAATCTTATCAAACTTATACCGCTAACGGTGAGATGCAAGCCCTAGTGAGTGTATTCGGTTGCCTAAGAGTGTCTTCCCTGAGTCTTTGTATAACATGATGGATTCGAACTTGTACTTCATATGCTCTTATCATTATATATCGAATTGCCTATCTATCCTTATCGTATCTCACATGTATATCTATATGTATGCATGCTCTACTTTTGTATTTCCTTTTATGTACGTTTAATGTGATATGGCTGGGAGAACCCGGAGTTACTCCCCACTGACTGTGGCATTCATGTTTTTCATGGATGAACAGGTTGCTTGATTGGATGGCTTTTTGCTTGTGGTATTTTGGGTTCGGGTGTGAGCTATCGGGCGTTGTCCCTGGATGAAACACCTCTAGACGTTTATTAGCTAGTTTGCTAATCACTTTGATATTGATAACATTTTGAGAGACTTCGTCTCTTTGTAGTATAATCTATTTTGTTTGTAATTATTTGACATTCCTCGTATTTTTATCTTGCATGTAAAAAGTTTCAAAAACATCGTATTTTCCGCTATATAAATCACATGCTTGTTATGTTTTATTTCCGCATTCGCGAGGGTTGTCACAAAGGTGGACGTCACAGGTGGCCTACTCGCCAGCCAGAAGAGAGATGACGAGAGGCAGGTGTGGTACCGGAAGGAGAGAGATAGATGGCAGGTCGTTGGTGGCGTCGATACTATATTAAATCAACAAAAAAAACACATGTAGTACACTTTACTACTGTTCACGCACTGCAACGACAAGGCAAGCCAACAACATATACGGACATACCACCCCAACACTCATGCACCACGCCACCACCCTTACCCACCCACCCCCGACACACCCAAACCCCCACACACCCAGCTCACGCGTCGGCGGTCTGGTCGGCCGGTAAAGTCCATGTTATCGAACGTTGTGCTGCAATCATACCACGATTCCCCTACTATATGCAACCACCATGAGACATCCCTCTGCAACCCACCGCCGTTGACCTACTTCCATGCCCTGACGATGACATGAGATCAGTAAAATGGAAAATAGGTATCTAAAATTTGAGAAAATATATTAGAGAAGTTTGAGAGGGAAAATGAAATAGGAAATGTAATGGTATACTTGTCAACACTATTATTGTTATTATTATTATTGACCTTCCATAAACGTTTTTGGCTCCATAATATTCTTTTAGGTTGTGTCATAATATTATCCAAGAAAAGGTCTGACTTTGTATTTCTCTTTATGGTATCAGAGCTCCTAGAATTCGAGGTGGCGATCGGATTTTATTTTATATTGAAATAACTATTTGAGGTTCACTTGTATAAAAGGAAATTTTAGTTCTAATATGCAGTTCTGCACTACAACTCTAGGGGAGATGTGGTCTGAACAAATTGAATTCAATCAAATTCATTATTTATTTTCAATCAGATCTTGAAGTTGAGCTATTGTGATATATATTTTACACATATTTTATTATTAGTTTGAGTTATAGTTTGGTTGTAATTAGGTAATATGGTAGATGTTTCTTATTCCTAGTTGTCTTCTTATTTAAGATAGTTAGTATATAAGGTTTGATCATAAGGCATGTTAAACACACTTTTCAGAAATATAATTCTCGTTTGTCAGATTTATCATGGTATCAACGTCAATGGTTTAAACGATCCAATTTTTTTTTTCCGCTGCTGCTAATCACGCCGCACAGCTTCTCCCTTGCTATCTTCACATTTTGCTCACGTAAGTTCTTCTACTCGGCCTCATGTCTAACGGAAACGGAAACGACAACGGTAAGAAGCTCCAACTCATTCATGATGCTTCTACTATTTATTATTTGCATCCCTCCGAAGGACCGAGTAATTCCTTAACTAAATCCATGTTAACCGGAGATAACTATGATATTTGGACGAAAGCTATTATTAATGGTTTGAATAGTCGAAATAAATTTGGGTTTATTAACGCCGAGTTTGTTAAACCGGTCGATGAAAAATTACCGGAGTTTGCGGCGTGGAAATCAAATAACTCGATAATTTGTGCTTGGATTTTTAATTCGGTGGATATCTCCATCCAACCAAGTATTGCCTCACACACTATTGCGTCGGAGCTATGGAACGATTTACAGGAAAGATATTCTACTTCTAATGGTCCTCGGATTAATCAACTCAAATCTGAGTATCATAATTTTCGCCAAAAAGAACTTTCTGTTGTGTCTTACTATAATAAATTTAAAGGCTTATGGGATGGATTATATGGGTCGGTCGATGTCACTTGTGGCTGCACTTGTTCTGCTGCGACAAAGTTGTGTGCTCGTGCCGCGGAAGAGCAGGTACACGATTTTGTGCTTGGTCTTAATGACGATAAGTATAACACGCTCCGTACCCAAATTCTCAGTATGGACCCTATCCCTACTATTAATAAAGTTTTCTCATTAGCTACTCAAGATGAAAGGCACAAAACAATTATTCGTGACCGTGACGATAAAACAGAGGCAATGAGCTTCGCTGTTCATGCTCCGTCTTCAGGGACCACACCCTCTGCTCCTGTTCCTGCTCCGACTCCTCTTACGTGCACCTACTGCTCTAAGCCGGGTCATGATTATGAACACTGTTATCGGCGTGTTGGGTTTCCTTCTCGTGGCCGTGGTCGTGGCCATTTTTCCAGAGGCCATGGAGCTACTACCGCTAGCCGTGGGCAGCCGTACCCTGCCTCTGCCAACTCTGCCCAGGGGCCCCATGTTGATCCCCAACATGTCGCAAGTTCATCCACCTCTATTCCGGGGCTTTCCTCTGAACAAGTGCAGCACTTGTTTCGTCTCTTAGAGACTGCATCTTCTTCTTCCAAATTATCGGGTAAGTCGGGTTCTAATGACACATGTTGGTTACTCGATAGCGGAGCGTCTCATCATATGACGGGCACTAGGGGTGTTCATAGTTAACCGAACCGTAAAAACCGAACCGAATAAACCGAAAACCGCAACTTTTTTATATTCAATTAACCGAACCGAAAAATTAAAACGGTTCGGTTAACCGAACCGGTTTAATTATGCCTAAACCGGTTCGGTTACGGTTCATGTGTTAAAATTTTCGGTTAACCGAACCGAACCGCGTACTGAATCCATGTGAAAATATAGTCCAAATAGCCCAATATAAGTAAAGAAAACCTAACGCCGCCTCATTCAATTCATTAATTTTCTCACCCTTAACTTCTCATTTATCCCCCTCATATGTTTAGCCACCTACCCTAACACCTCACTTCACCCCTCCGTCGCCTCAGCATGGTTACCTTCGTCGCCTGTAAGTCGCCGCCGTTTGATTTCCTCTGACGCCTATTTTCCGTCGTTCATCAAGTCCACTTCCTTGACAGCGTTCGACATCACCGACACAATCAGTGCCTTTGTTATGGTGAATTGCTGATATTTACTTCCTTATTTAGAGTTTGTTCAAATCATAAAGTATGAGGTGTTTGCGTTGAAATCAAAGTTATGTTTACAGGTATTATGTGAAGTATATTAGCAAGGAGATATGGTAGAAGACTCCAAGTTTTTGATGTGTTTAACATTTTTCAATTTCTAATTTTTATTCAACTCACATTAGAGTGGTTGGAACTTGGAAGTGCAGCAATTTAGTCCTTCTTTGATTTGAACTAAGTTTTGTCAGTTTTCTGAATTTGGGAATTAAAAAATTAAAAAAGAGGCAAAGAGTTGCACCAAAAAAAGTCACTTTGATCTGGTTTTCGGTTAACCGCTAAATCGGACCGGTTGAACCGGTTAACCGAACCGAAAAAAACCGTTTGAAACGGTTCGGTTACGGTTCGTTATTTTGGTGAACCGGTTGACCGGTTAACCGATCAATTTTACCGGTTCGGTTAACCGAACCGGTTTTGAACACCCCTAACGGGCACACTCTCCTTCTTAACGGACCGTAACACTCTCGCGCCATCTCCCGTCAGCCTTCCGGATGGTGTACAAACAACGGCTACATCAAGTGGCTCTGTTGTTTTGGGTTCCTTGTTACTTCAGAATGTTCTTTACGTTCCACAGCTTAAATGCAATTTAATATCCGTTGGTCAATTAATTCGTGATACGAATTGTCTTGTCACTTTTACTGATCGGTTATGCATTTTACAGGACCGCAATTCGAGGATGCCGATTGGACTGGGTGAATATTTGAACGGGGTGTATTACTATCGGTCTGTGACTCCACCTATTTTGAGCAACCGGAGCTTGGTCGACTCTACTCTTCTCCTTCACATACGGCTTGGTCACCCCTCTCTCCAACATTTGTCTTTTATGTCAAATTCGTGTCAAAGTAGCAAAATAAATAAATTGTTAACCGATTGCGATGTTTGCATACGGGCTAAACAAACTAGACATGTTTTTCCTTTTAGTTCTACTGTTTCAAACCATTTAATTGATTTAATACATTGCGATTTATGGGGCCCATATTCTACCCCGTCTCTCTCCGGTGCTCATTATTTTCTTACTATTGTTGATGACTACTCTCGAACGGTCTGGGTTTATTTGATCAACGATAAAACCGAGGTGCCAAGTTGTGTTAAAAAATTTTGTTCCATGGTTCGCACACAATTCCATGATGAGGTTAAAGTGGTTCGGTCGGACAATGGCACCGAATTCGTTAATTCCTCCCTTACTGAGTTTTATCGTCATTATGGAATTCTTGTGCAAACATCATGTGTTGATACACCACAACAGAATGGTCGTGTAGAACGCAAACATCGTAATATTTTGGAGATTGCGCGTGCCCTTCGTTTTCAAGCATCTCTTCCTATTACTTATGCAATGAAACTATTCAGAAAGACAAGCTAAACAATGACAAATTGAACTAAGGTTAGACACTTTGTAATTGCTCTGTTTTTGTTTGAACTGAATGCTAAAAGAAAGAGATAGGACCTTAACCAAAGCACAAAGCCAATGGTTGAGGGTTGAACCTTGACCCCAGCACTCAGCTAAGGATCCAAGCTCACTTCCAAGCACAAAGCAAAGGAAGTTGTCTCAAGCACACAGCCAAGAGATGTTAACAGAAACAAGGTTTCAGTTTTATGTTTTACTTCAAATCTGCTTTCATTCATTAGAAACAAGCCTTATATAGGCATTAGGATTACATCTTGAACGTCCAAACACATCTAAGGTTAATAATGATCCTCAAAAGAAAACAAAATGACAACTACAAACTGATACAAACTGAAATAAAGTGAACAATAGAAAAACAGTTCTGAAAAGGACAGGTTCCTTGTTGCCTTGTTGCTGCTTTGTTATATGGTACATAGTGGACTTTTTTCTTGGTGTTTTGGTCCTAAACTGGAGTAGTAATAGTCCCCAAAGTCTGAGCAAAAAGCCCTTGAGTCTGCTTGGCCAAAAGAGGAAACCTTGAGAGTGACATTTGAACTGCTTCTGGATAGGTGAGAACTGGACTGTTGAACTTGGCTTATGTTTTGAGGGGTGTTCCTGGCGTTTTCTGAGGAAGGTTTCCTGGACAAAAAGTTAGTAGACCCTCCCTAGAGTCATGCCCCCATAGTTGGTTAAGAGTCCCTAAGCTTGGAAGTTGCCCTGAGACCCTCCCCAAGGCACTGCTGCTGGCTGAATCTTCTGAGTTTTTGTTGGCTTGATTTGTGAGTCTGTTTTGTGTCTTGGTTGGCTTTGGCTCGTGTCATGGCTATCACTGGCTCGTGTCATGGCTTGTTGGCTTGGGCCTGGGCTATACAAAGCATTAAGATAGCTCTTTGCATAGGGTAAGGATGGTACTAGATCATGGTTGGACTGATCATGGTTTGGTTGGTCTTGTCTTTGAGCTTGGCATTGAACTCCTGTTGCAACCCCTCCTTCTTGAAAAAGATTTGCCCTCAAATCCTCTTCATCCTCAGAGTCCTCCTGATAAAGACTTAGGTCTCCCACATTGAATGTCCCATGCACCCCATAATCTCCTGGCAAATCTATCTTGTAAGCATTAGGTCCTATCCTTTCAAGCACCTCAAAAGGACCATCAGCTCTTGGCATGAGTTTTTTTTTCCTCTTCTCTGGGAACCTTTCTTTCCTTAAGTGCAACCACACCATGTCTCTTGCCTTGAACTCCCTAGCTTTCTTTGGACCTTTGGCTCTTGACTTATTCATCTCATTGGTTCTCTCAATCTGTTTCTTGACTTGACTGTGAATCTGCATCATTTGTTGTACTCTTTCTTTGGCATCATAGTTGACTTCTTTCCTTATCACTGGTGCTAGGTCTGTTGGCATTAGAGGATTAGCACCATAAACAACTTCAAAAGGGGTCTTACCTGTGCTGTGTGAGGGAGCTCTATTGAATGCAAACTCAGCCTGTGACAGTTTGATATCCCAATCCTTTAATGACTTAGCAATGATACATCTCAAGATCCTTCCTAGTGTTTTGTTAGTAACCTCTGTCTGGCCATCTGTTTGGGGATGGTATGCTGTACTGAAAAGTAACCTTGACCCTAGGAGTCTCCAGAGTGATCTCCAGAAGTGGCTCATGAACTTAGTGTCCCTGTCAGACACAATGCTCCTTGGTATCCCATGCAGTTTTACTATCTCCTTGAAGTAGAGCTCAGCTACCCCCATGGCATCTTCTGTCTTCTTACAAGCAACAAAATGGGCCATCTTGCTGAACCTATCCACTACCACCATTACTAAGTCTTTGCCCCTTTGTGTCCTAGGCAATGCCACTATGAAATCCATACTGATGTCCTCCCATGGTTTGTTTGGTACAGGTAGTGGGGTGTAGGGGCATGCATGGAACTGTGACTTGGCTAGTTGATAGGGTTTGCACCTTTTGATAGTGTCCTGCACATCACCTAGCATCTTGGGCCAATAGAACTGCTCATGTAATATCTCATAAGTCTTTTGTGCTCCAAAGTGCCCTGCAAGCCCATTGCAATGGACCTCCTTGACTAGCAACCCTCTGTAAGGACCTCTAGGTATGCATAGTTTATTTCCTTGGAAGAGGAATCCATTCTGTGTTAAGTATTTGCTCCCCTTCTTGAGTTTTCCTTCTGCATACACTTCCCACTCCTCCTTGAAGTCTGGATCTTCCATGTAGAGTTCCTTCATGAACTCAAAGCCTAGGACCCTTTGCTCCATGAATGACAACATCACAGATCTCCTAGAAAGAGCATCAGCCACTACATTGTTCTTTCCTTCTATGTACTTGCTTGAAAAGGAGAAGGATTGCAGGAATTCTACCCACTTGGCATGCCTGGGGTTGAGTTTGTGTTGACCATTGATGAACTTCAAGGCCTCATGGTCTGAATGTAGCACAAAAGGCTTAGGTTTTAGGTAATGCCCCCAATGATTCAGAGCTCTCACTATGGCATAAAACTCTTTGTCATAGGTAGAGTAATTCAACCTTGCTCCACTTAGTTTCTCACTGAAATAGGCTATGGGCCTCTTCTCTTGAACCAGTACTGCCCCAACTCCTAACCCACTTGCATCACACTCCACTTCAAACAGTTTGTTAAAGTCAGGTAAGCCTAGTATAGGGGATCTGCACAACAGATCCTTAATGGTATTGAAGGACTTCTCTGCCTTTTCTCCCCAAGTGAACTCCCCTTTCTTCATGCATTCCGTGATGGGAGCCATGATAGAGCTGAACCCCTGAATGAACCTTCTATCGAACGATGCCAACCCATGGAAACTCCTGACCTCTGTTACTGTCTAAGGGGTGGGCCAATCCCTGATTGCCTTAACTTTCTCAGGATCAACAGCAACCCCATCCTTTGATATGATGAACCCAAGGAAATGAACCTCAGGCTGCATGAAAGTGCACTTCTCTAGCTTACCATATAACTTATTCTCTCTGAGAACCTCACAAAGTAAATTCAACTGTTGTAGGTGTTCTCCTTTGCTTGAACTATAGACTAGAATGTCATCAAAGTATACCACAATGAATTTTCCCAAGTAAGGCCTTAATACTTCTGTCATGAGCCTCATGAAGGTGCTAGGGGCATTGGAGAGCCCAAATGGCATCACTAGCCATTCATACAGCCCATGCTTGGTTTTGAATGCAGTCTTCCACTCATCTCCAGCTCTAATCCTTACTTGATGATACCCTTGTCTTAGATCAATCTTGGTGAACACTTGAGCCCCACTGAGTTCATCCAGAATGTCATTGAGTCTAGGTATAGGGAACCTATACTTAATGGTGATGTTGTTAATGGCTCTGCTATCTATACACATCCTCCAAGTTCCATCCTTCTTAGGCACTAGTAATGCTGGTACAACACAGGGGCTAAGAGACTCCCTGACATACCCCTTACTTAGCAATTCTCCCACCTGAGATTGCAGCTCTTGAGTTGCCCTGGGGTCACTTCTATAAGCTGGCTTGTTTGGAAGGACAGCCCCAGGTACTAGGTCAATGTGGTGCTCAATTCCCCTTAGTGGGGGTAATCCACTAGGTAGTTCAGCAGGGAAAACATCCTCATAGATTTTTAGCAAGGCTTGCACTTCTTTAGGCACCTGGTTAGACCCTTCCCCTACCTCCTTGGTGAGGAGGACATGGACTGGCCTAAGATCATTTAACTCTTGCTCCATCTTTGCTTCACTCAACAGCAGAACTTCCTTAGCAGCTTCAGTTAAGAGTGGAGGGTTCCCTTTCAGGATAGGGGGTAAAGGAGCTAAGATGATTTTCTTCTTCCCAAACCTGAAAGAGTAAGTATTGTCCCTTCCCTGATGGACAGCATCCCTATCAAACTCCCAGGGCCTCCCCAATAGGAGGTGACAAGCATCCATAGGCAATACATCACACAAGGCCTCATCAGCATATCCTTTACCAATAGAAAATGGAACAACACATTGTTGATCTACCTTAACTTCAGCCCCCTTATTCAGCCACCTAAGCTTGTAAGGTTGAGGGTGGTCTTTGGTGGGCAATGTTAGTTTATCCACCATTGTCTTAGAGGCTACATTGGTGCAACTCCCTCCATCCACAATCAGATTACACACCCTCCCTTTTATGGTGCACCTAGTTCTAAAGATCTGGTGTCTTTGATCTTCTTCTAAGGGTTGGGGTTGTGTGTGCATCACCCTCCAAGTCACCAGACTTAATCCAGCATCAGGCTCTATCAACTCCTCACTGGCCTCTATCTCAGGCTCTTCCATCTCCTCATCACAGACCAACACCTCATCATCTCCCCAATGAATTACCTCTAGAGTGCTCAGAGCTCTTTTAGATGGACATTCTCTAGCAAAATGTCCATATCCTTGACATTGAAAACACTTTTTGAGGGGGGTAGTCTTCCTTTGGCCTGCCTCAACAACCTTGCTTTTATCAGGGTTAAAAGGAGTCTTAGTAGGAGCCACAGGTTCTCCCATCTTAATTCCTACAAAAGGTTTGTAGGTAGGTGTTCTAGCAGGAGTTTTAGAGGCACTGGCTTTCCCTTTCCCCAACTTTTCTACTCTTAAGGACAAGTTGACAGCTTCCTCAAAGGAGTATATGTTTTGCAGCCTAACTTTACTAGCTATCCTCTCATCCAAGCCTTCTAAAAACCTTGCTATCTTTTGCTCAGATTTCTCAACAACCTCACATTGCAATGTAAGTTGTTCAAAGTCTCTTAAATAAGATTCTACAGGTCTTTGGTCTTGTTTAAGGTGAGTGAGCTTAATGAACATGTCCTGAGTGTAGTCCCTAGAGACAAACTTAGCTCTCATTTTCTTTTTCAGTTTGAGCCATGACTTAACAGGTTCTTTCCCTTCCCTAACCCTCAAGGTTTTCATGTTTTCATACCACAGTGAGGCATAGCCTTTTAGTTTCATGATAGCAACCTTAAAAGCCTTTCTATCAGTGTATCCTTTAAACTCAAAGACTCTTTCTACAGACCTTAGCCAATCTAGGAAATCATCAGGGTTCAAGCTACCTAGAAAGTCAGGGATCTCTACCTTTATGTCTTTGTCTTGGTGTCTGAGAAGACTGTGATCTGAGCCATCTGAATCTGACATTTCAAATTGATCTACAGGTTGTCTCCTCCTTCCTCCACCTTGTGGGAAAGGTGCTCCTCTTCCTCGACCTCTGCCTCCCCTTGTATCATTGTTCTGTTGGCCCTCAAGGAGTTCATTGACAGATCTAGAGACCTCCATTACAGTTCTGACAAGACCTTGAACTGTGTTTTCAAGACCTGTGATTCTCTCTTCACTCATGGTTGGATTTTGTATTTTTAATGTAGTTAGGTAGATGAACTCACAAACCAAAGCTCTGATAACCAATTTGCAATGAAACTATTCAGAAAACAAGCTAAACTATGACAAATTGAACTAATGTTAGACACTTTGCAATTGCTCTGTTTTTGTTTGGACTGAATGCTAAAAGAAAGAGATAGAACCTTAACCAAAGCACAAAGCCAATGGTTGAGGGTTGAACCTTGAACCCAGCACTCAGCTAAGGATCTAAGCTCACTTCCAAGCACAAAGCACAAGAAGTTGTCTCAAGCACACAGCCAAGAGATGTTAACAGAAACAAGGTTTCAGTTTTTGTGTTTACTTCAAATCTACCTTTCATTCATTAGAAACAAGCCTTATATAGGCATTAGGATTACATCTTGAACGTCCAAACACATCTAAGGTTAATAATGATCCTCAAAAGAAAACAAAATAACAACTACAAACTGATGCAAACTGAAATAAAGTGACAATAGAAAAATAGTTCTGAAAAGGACAGGTTCCTTGTTGCCTTGTTGCTGCTTTGTTATATGGTACATAGTGGACTTTTTGCTTGGTGTTTTGGTCCTAAACTGGAGTAGTAATAGTCCCCAAGGTCTGAGCAAAAAGCCCTTGAGTCTGCTTGGCCAAAAGAGGAAACCTTGAGAGTGACATTTGAACTGCTTCTGGATAGGTGAGAACTGGACTGTTGAACTTGGCTTATGTTTTGAGGGGTGTTCCTGGCGTTTTCTGAGGAAGGTTTCCTGGACAAAAAGTTAGTAGACCCTCCCTAGAGTCATGCCCCATAGTTGGTTAGGAGTCCCTAAGCTTGGAAGTTGCCCTGAGACCCTCCCTAAGGCACTGCTGCTGGTTGAATTTTCTGAGATTTTGTTGGCTTGTTTTGTGAGTCTATTTTGTGTCTTGGTTTGCTTTGGCTCGTGTCATGGCTATCACTGGCTCGTGTCATGGCTTGTTGGCTTGGGCCTGGGCTATACAAAGCATTAAGATAGCTTTTTGCATAGGGTAAAGCTGGTACTAGATCATGGTTGGACTGATCATGGTTTGGTTGGTCTTGTCTTTGAGCTTGGCATTGAAGTCCTGTTGCAGAACCCGGGCTAGCGGGCAAGCTACCAAGAAAGACATTCCAAGTGATCAATCCAATCCACTGCCTTATAAGTTAAGCAGAGGCAAGGGCGCACTCAAATTGTCGAATTATCCAAAAGCGCTGTTTGGTGAGCTTGCGTTTTGAGCACGAGTTAAGGGAAGCAGCTGGTAAGCATGCAAGCACAGGTGCTGCAATGGGTACCCTAGAAAGAGCCTCTTAAAAAGGAAAGTGCAGCTGTTCAAGAAGCAAGATTTCCGGTTGGTGACCAGCTGTTGAAGAAAGGGTCACCAAGCATACTTGTGTATTGTGACTTCTTCAACTACCTCTTTGCCAAATATTGAAGATGTGCCTATAGTTCGTGAATTTGTTGATGTGTTCCTCGAAGACTTGCCCGGGATTCCTCTTGAGTGTGATGTTGAGTTTTCTATTGATCTTGTACCTGGTTCCGGACCCATAGCCAAAGCTCCTTACCGTATGGCTCCAATCGAGTTGAAAGAGTTAAGGAAGCAACTTGATGATATGATTGAAAAGGGTTTTATTCGACCAAGTGCCTCACCTTGGGGTGCTCCCATTCTCTTTGTGAAGAAGAAAGATGGTTCCATGAGGCTTTGTATTGATTACCGTGAGTTGAACCGAATTAAAATCAAGAATAGGTATCCTTTGCCAAGAATTGAGGATTTGTTTGATCAACTAAAGGGTGCTTCTACTTTTTCCAAGATTGATTTGAGATCCGGTTATCACCAAATTCCTGTTCGTGATGTTGATATACTGAAGACCGCTTTTAGTACAAGATATGGTCATTATGAGTTCAAAGTGATGCCATTTGGTTTGACAAATGCTCTCGCTATTTTTATGGATCAAATGAACCGCACATTTAGTGAGTACCTTGACAAGTGTGTGATGGTGTTCATTGACGACATCCTTATTTTCTCCAAGTCCGAAGAAGAGCATGCTATTCATCTAAGGACTATTTTGGTTGTTCTTCGTCGTCAAAAGTGGTTTGCTAAATTCTCCAAGTGTGAATTTTGGTTACCTAAAGTGTCCTTTCTTGGGCATGTAATTTCTAAAGAAGGTGTGATGGTAGATCCTTCTAAAATTGAAGCTGTGGTGGATTGGAAGAGTCCGACCGATGTTAGAGAAGTTCAAAGTTTTCTTGGTTTAGCTGGTTACTACCGAAGATTTGTCAAAGATTTCTCAAAGCTTGCTAGACCGATGACTCAATTATTGAAGAAGGAAACCAAGTTTCTATGGAATGAAGCTTGTGAAGCCGCTTTTCAAGAGTTAAAGAAGAGGTTGACTACCGCTCCGGTGTTAACTTTACCTGAAGATGGTGTAGACTTTGATGTCTATTGTGATGCTTCCAAGATGGGTTTGGGTTGTGTACTTATGCAAGGTAGGAAAGTGGTTGCTTATGCCTCGAGACAGTTGAGAGTTCATGAAGTGAACTATCCTACTCATGATTTGGAATTAGCCGCCGTTGTCCATGCCTTGAAAGTGTGGAGACATTATCTTATTGGTGTTCATTGTCGTATATTCACCGATCACAAAAGTTTGAAGTACATATTTACTCAAAAGGAGTTGAATATGAGACAAAGAAGATGGTTAGAATTGGTGAATGATTATGATTTTGAGTTGTTGTACCATGAAGGGAAGGCTAATGTTGTACCCGATGATCTTTGTGTTGAGTTTGAAAGTTGAAGTTGGAATTCGTGGAACGTGGATTTGATTATGTTGGTGCTATGACTGCCGAACCTGTTTTCCTCCGTGAGATCCGCGAGAACCAAGTTGATGATCTTACCTACAAGTTTATTCAAGCCAAGCTACTAGAAGGAAAAGCTAAAGATTTCAAGTTTGATGACAAAGGTGTTCTTCGATTCCATGGCCGTTTATTTGTTCCTAATGCTCTTGATTTGAGAAAGCGAGTTCTTGATGAAGCTCACCTTTCCCCTTATTCTATTCGCCCCGGAGATGATAAGATGTATAAAGACTTGAAGCTACAATTTTGGTGGCCGAATTCGAAGGGCGATGTTGTGTCTTATGTTGGAAGATGTCTTACTTGTCAAGAAGTGAAGATTGAACACAAGAGACCCGGTGGATTGCTACAACCTTTGGATATTCCACTATGGAAGTGGGAATCTATTTCCATGGATTTTGTTATGGCTTTGCCAAGGACCGTTGGAAGTAAACATGCCGTTTGGGTTATTGTTGATCGTTTGACCAAGTGTGCTAGATTTATTCCGATCAAAGAGACTTGGAATTTAGATCGACTAGCGAAAGCCTATGTTGATGAGATTGTTAGATACCATGGTGTTCCCAAGGAGCTTATATCCGACCGAGATCCGAGGTTTTGTTCGAGATTTTGGAAGGCTTTACAAGAAGCCATGGGTAGTAAATTGTTGATGAGTACCGCATTTCATGCCGCTACCGATGGTCAGACCGAGAGGACTATTCATACTTTAGAAGACTTGCTTAGGGCTTGTGCACTCGACTTCGAATCTAGTTGGGAAAAGAGTCTACCGTTGGTGGAGTTTTCTTACAACAATAGTTATCACGCCTCGATCAAGATGGCTCCTTATGAAGCTCTTTATGGAGGGAAATGCCGAAGTCCTATATGTTGGAATCAATTGAGTGATGTTCGTGACTTAGGTCCCGATGTTCTTGTTGAAACCATTGATCATGTGAAGGTCATTCGTGATAGAATGAAAGCCGCTCAAGACCGACAAAAATCTTATGCCGATATCCGAAGAAGACCGTTAGAATCTGAAGTTGGAGATAAAGTATTTTTGAAAGTATCTCCAATGAAGGGTGTTAAACGGTTTGGTGTAAAGGGTAAATTGAGCCCGAAATACACTGGACCCTTTGCTATTGTGAAAAGGATGGGTGCCGTTGCTTACAAGTTGGACTTGCCCCCGAATTTGGCTAAGGTTCATGATGTATTCCATGTTTCTCAATTGAGAAAGTACGGTAGTGATCCAAGCCATGTCTTTCAAGTTGAAATGCCCGAGCTTGAACCGAATTTGTCCTTTGAAGAGAAACCGATCCGCATCCTTGATCGCAAGGATAAGAAGTTGAGAAGTAAAGTGGTTCCTTTAGTGAAATTCTTGTGGAGATGTGCTAATAATGAAGAAGAGACTTGGGAAACGGAAGCTTCTATGCGTAGTAAATATCCGAGTCTATTCGATTAAGGTATCTTTCTTTCGCTCAAGTTTCGAGGGCGAAACTTTTTAAAAGCTGGGGTGATTGTAACACCCGCAAATGTACCCTATTTTTATAGTAAAAATATTATACGGATACTTTTCAGCGAAATTTAGTTTTAGTTTAGAATTAAATTTCCCGTGACTAATTTAGAATTTCCGAGTTCGTATTTGGACTTTACGCGAGATTTCGAGTAAGTTACGTCTTAAGGCGTAATGGGCTTTTTCCCTTATGTTTTCCACTTACTCCTTCGTATAATCCCTCATAACCCTAACTCCCTCACATTCAACCTTCTTCCTCACCAAGTAAACCCCAAATCCCTAAACTCCATATTTGATCCATCTTAGAATCGTCACTACTCATTCATTTCTCGCTCAAATTCACCTAAGTTCGTCTTATTCTTTCCCTCTCATCGCCCTCTATCCGTATTGGTAATAAAATTACCGTGTTTCTCGCTTTTCAATTTATCCGTCTTTCTCAAGGTGTATTATATTCATCTTTTATTATCTAATTGTAGGTGGTGACCTCCAAGACCCCGACAAAGACTACTTCTTGATAGAAGAGGACATCGACGCGGATTGAAGACGAGAAAAGGTAACGGTGAAGGGATACTCGATATCATTTACGTGTTTTATGTGTTTTCTATGTTAGTGATCGTATTTAGAATATGATTAGTAATCTTTGGAATTGTGTTGTTGATGATGGTTGTTGTTAGTTGATAATTGATATGAGAATTGATGATTTGTGATGATAGATGATGTTTGTGTTATGATAAGCCTTAGTGAATTGTGAATTTCGTGTGTTATTACCTGAGACCAGGACGCTTGCAGCGTCCATGGACGCTGGCAGCGTCGTGTGGACGCCGGCAGCGTTTTGTGCTGCCATTTTTTCCCTTTTGTTGAGCACCTTGACTTTCGTTGACCCTTTGAATTCCAGTCTCGCCTCGACTTTCCTTGACCCTTTGGACTTGGTCTTTTTGCATTGATGAATTGTTTGAAGGCCACTCCCATTTCTCGGGTCTCGGGTCTCGGGTTTGACTCTGACTTTTCTTAACTTCCGGGTTTGACTCTAAAAGTCGACTTTAAAAATTAATGTTTCGAATATATGATAATCCCTTCGCTTGTATCACATGTTTTGTGACGGTTTTTTGTATGTTCCACTTTGAGTCGTTTTTACACATGTTACGGTTTGAGCACGAACTTTCTATGTGCTTTGTACTCTCATTCCCTTGGCTACCTCCACGTTCGTAAGGCTGGAATGTCGGAACGGAGAGTGTATCCTACTGCTTGATTGCATGTGTTTATGGGTATATGACGACGTTGTTGGGAGGCGAACGCTTTGCGTTGATCTTCCTGGCCGTCAAATGTTGTATACTTGCGAGGTGGTGTCATTGCATGTAGTGTACCGCTTGTTTATGATGGTTGTGCCTTTTCCGCCTCTTTCGTAAAGGTTGACCGAATTTGGGGTACTCGACTTCTATTTGGTTGACCGAGTCTTGGATGCGAAACGTTTATCGCATGTCAAATCGGAAAAATTTTATTTCGAGAGTCTGGCCAGGTTTAGACTAGGATCGGATATTTATATCGTCGTCCTACCAGGAGGAATTGTGTCTACATATACGAAATGTTAATCGTGTATGCGTTCAGGGAAATGTTCATCCCGTGGATGCGATTTTAATCATAACGGCAATGTACATTGTGCTAGTGCGTGTCATTTACCGTGAGAGATGTCGTCAACGTATTGTACGTTTGGGATGGATGAGTAAATGATTGATTATTTGTGATTATTGGATGACTTGACATGGTTTGTTTGTCGAGTCTCAATCTTATCAAACTTATGCCGCTAACGGTGAGATGCAAGCCCTAGTGAGTGTTGGAGTAGGTGTCCTCCACAAAAGTGCGCCACATAATAAATCTTATTATGGAATATAATTGGGATATTTATTGACTATATATATGATTAGTGTGACACCCTCAAATTTGCGGAAAGAAAAAACATTATTTAAATACATAAAGAAGGTGTCATAAATAAAAAGGGTCATTACAAAACGGAAATAATATTATACAATAAAAAATATCTGAAACGGGAGACATATCTCCAGTATAAATACAGAAATAAAAGAGTGTATAATAATATACAATCTAAGAACCGAATATAGGTCCAAGGTAAATACTTCGCTCGCTAGCTCGTCAATGTACCCAAAGTATGCATCACCACCTGTTCGACCGCAATTAAATATAAACACGGAAGCCCACAGTCAGTGGGAGAAACTCGAGGTCCTCCCATCCACGAAAGGTCGAGTGTAATGAAACATTGAAAAACATAAAGCAATGTAGATAGAAAACAACAACCTTTCACATATATGATATGTTTTCTCATGTTATGAAACAGTTAACTAACATATAACCTAGCATATGAAAGCTATCATGTGAATGCGGTAATAAAATATAACTCGAGGTAGGGAAGCTGGTATGCTGGCTCAGCGGTTACCAAGTAACATGGCCCTGATACACTCAAACCCTAATCAACACGTAATCATGTGAATCAGTTAACAACCGTTAATCCAAACTCTATCAATCCTAGCCGGCTTGCCTCTCACCTTCTAGAACTCATAGAATCATACAAACATGAAAGACCAATACGTCTACAAACAGGCATAAGTTCTCAGGACAGTCAATAGAAGACTTCTGTAACTCGAGGCTATACCACAAGGTAGGAAAACATCCTAGTCCTAGACTGATCAGACTTAGCGACAACAGCTATTCCGCTCCCCGTCCCATGACATAACCGTCTATGAGAAACTCTACTAGGCGACCCCCTAAGCAGAGATGGCTAGTACTTAAGCTGGCTCCAGTCCCAAAACGGATCAGGCAGCCATGCCCCGACTTGGAGATAAGCCCCCCAGGCCGTGACACAAAAGCTATCAAGCTGTGAACTCCATATGCTCGTTAACGATAGTACGGCCTATCTATGTCATGGTCCAAGATACTCATTTAGAATTAGAATGGTCAAGACGCCATATACTCATAATTCTCTATGGGTACTTAGTCAACACGACAACAACCATATAATTAAACAGTCACGGGAAAAACATCCTATCATGTGACTAATTGCATATAAATCATATTCAAATATCATATCGCCTCATATCTACTAAGGTAATCATAATTATAAATACCACCGTACTTGAAGACAATCCCCGACCGAAGTCCCGCGAAGGGTATCAGTCAAATCGGGGCTGACTAGATCTTAGTTTGACCAAACCCGTTGGATCAAACCGGCTAGAAACAGAGTCTTATCACATAGACATAAAATCAACATATTCCTTACATGTTATTTTAATAAAACTTCTAACATGTGAATTAGATTATATTATACCCAAAACCACGTTTGACTTAAAGGATATCAAATTAAACTACGATCTCGTATTTATAATTTCTAACATGTGAGAAATAATAATTTTATGAAAAACTTTTAAATTAAATATTTTACTTATTAATATTTCTCACTTGCTAATTATTACAAACCGCGATAAAAATGACGATAACTCAAAAACCGTCACAAGTCCCAAAGTGGGACCCACGGGCTGAGTTGGACCGGACCCACATGGGCCTGATTTGGGCATCACGGCCTGATTTGGGCTCAATGGGCTGTTTTGCCTAAAATTTCTAAAAACCGTTTTCCAATATTTCCCGCATGCTTTAACATATTTAAAACCCGTCAAAACAACAACCAATCAATCAACCATCGACACAACCCAAAGACCAAAACCCGGACCCACCTTGGACCAGCCCAGACCGGGTCTGAACCGGCCTGGACCGGCCGGTCTGGTCCGGTTCACCACCACCACTATTTCCGGCCACCACCAAACAACCACCCTAAATTCCAAATTAATTCTAACATGTTTTTAATTAAAAACATCCATTTTTAAACAATCAAAGCAACCATCAATCATACAAAAATCATGATTATGAAGAATCATCCAAATTCATCAAGAACAACCAACATGTTATAAAATCATAAAACACCATAATAACTACTACTTAACATGTTACTAACTAAAAATCATAAAATTATAATAATATGAACAAAAACTAAAGATGAACCAAAACTAAAGAAAACCAAAAATATGTAACATTTATCGTCGAGTCAACTCGGAATCGTTACCTTAGCTAGATAAAATAAAGTAGCACCAAAAATAATAAGAACTAAGAACTAAGAAACCCGTCTTCTAGTCTTCTCCAAGATTATACGAGTCACCAAACTCGTCTTCAAAATCTTCCCCTATAAGAAATGACAAGAAAACATTATTAGAACTTAAAATATGAATTTCCATAATTAAAGTCTTGAAAACGATTTGGACGGAATTGAAATAAAACCGTACGTGGAGATGGAGAGCGAAGAGGAGATCCTAGAAATATAAGTTAGGACGGATTTAATTAAGAAATGAAGGTTTTATGAAGGTTTTGCTCAAGACCGATGAAGAACGGATGAAGAACGCGAAGAACGCTCAAGAACGATTAAAGAAAGTGATATTTTGATCTTAATTTGATTTGTTGAAAAATGAAAAGTTGTTTGTGAGTAAAGTGGAGTGTGTGAGCCGTGAGTTTATAGAGCAAAATAGTGAGTTGGGTTTGACATTGTTGTTATGGAATTGACCCGGTATAATAATTATATTACCGTAATTAATTAGATATTAAGTTAATTGAATTAAATATCAAGATATTATGTTATTGTAATGAAAAGAAAGAAAATATCAAGGTCAAAGAGAGAAGAAAAACCGTGAGGATAGGAGAGAAAGCGGGTCTGATTTTGAGCGATTTGCGTAATTTTCGTTAACTTATCGATAAAGTTGAAAATATCTTAGATATTCTTATTAATTTAATCAAAAGAATTAAAATATCTAACGTGAGTGGAAAACGATGACATGGGCGCGTGACTCATGCCAAAGTCGAGTTTCGATTTTGTTGCGCGCTTTACGATGCGTCGGGAATAGTTAAATGACGTTTGGTTAAAAACCGTAAACGTTATTCTTTAAATTCCGAATAAATTCAAAATAATTATATTAAATTATGATAAATCTTAATAAATCTAAATAAAAATAAAGCAAAAATATTATTTTTTTAA
Organism: Heliosperma pusillum; assembly: GCA_022085475.1. Classification (NCBI taxonomy): domain Eukaryota; kingdom Viridiplantae; phylum Streptophyta; class Magnoliopsida; order Caryophyllales; family Caryophyllaceae; genus Heliosperma; species Heliosperma pusillum. Next base: position 32,916 of record JAIUZE010074021.1, read on the forward strand.
ATAAAATTTCGGTCTTCATACTTATGAGACGAGTCGGGAAAAGTCAACGGAAGTCAAAGTTGACTGAAAATTCGAGAAAAGTCGAAGATGACTTAAAAGTCAAGAAAAGTTTAGGACGACTTAAAAGTCAAGAAAAAGTCAATGACGACTTTAAAAAGTCAAGGAAAAGTCAAAGACGACTTAAAAGTCAAGAAAAGTCAAAGATGACTAAAAACGGTCTTTTCATGAAATCTCTCAGAAATTCCAAATACGAACGCGGAATTTCAAAATAAGACTCGGAACAAAAATTCTATTTTAAAAACTTAAGTTCTACTGAAAAGTGTTAGTAAATATTTTTACTAGAAAAATCGGGTATATTTCGGGTTGTTACAATCACCCCTCCTTTTAAAAAGTTTAGTCCTCGAAACTTAGAAGAAGGAACGTAACATATATGTAGGTCTATTTCAAAATTGTTAAAAATATACTTATAATAACAATATAGAGTCTTATCAATGAAACGGAAAGTTCTCGTCAGCTGTTAAGAACATCGACGTCCCAAGTCAAAGACTTTAAAAGATACATTTTCACATCAATAAATGAGAAAACTAGTTATCGAACGTCTCCAATAACAAGTCTCAACATTCCTTGACGGTAAAATACTTGAAATCATCAAAAATCTCCAAAAGCGATTAGTTCAAAAATTCTATAGCAAAAGTAATAACACTACTATCTATACTTAAATTTTCTAACTAAAGCTTCTAATAACCTATCTATACGAGATGATAATTGATAGAAGGAACGAAATATTCGAAAGAATAAATCGAATAGAAAGAAAGAAAAGAGAGGAATGAATCACCAAACTATCCTCCATAAATGACAATTCGAATGTCGATCGTAACTTGACAACCCTAACTGTACAAGTAAACTAATCCTCAAAAGAGTGTGATATACTCTCAACATTTTCCATCCTCCGATTCCTACCTAAATATTTCATAAGCACGACACATAGAGTAAGAACTCCCAATTATTCAAATTCAATTAAAATCTTCTAAGGTCCATCGATACGGTAAACTCCATAACTAACAACCCATGAAAGATTTATTACGAACTATAATCCTCTTAGCTCCATCAAAACATTTATTGGAAACCACCATCAAAATATTTATAATTTGGGAAACAATGCCGCTAACAACCCCAAAGTAAAGGAGACTTACTATGAAATCCTTTGATCCAATTTATTCCAAAAATTCATTATCTTAAGTTATTAACAATTAACTTTCTCATCTTCAAAAGTTAAAACACAACTCCTCAAAAGAGATTAGTCACACAATCTCATTTCACTTAACTTTTGCCAATCAAAGGGCAATGCGACCGTAAATCAATTTATTTATCTCTTCCAAACTCTCAATACATCGGTTTTCGCTTATGTCGATATTCCTCAAGTTGTGTCATCCAAATCTTAATTCCTCAAAGTATTTATTCTCGTTAGGGTCCAACATTTAACGACAACAAATTCCCAAGTAACATTAAAAAGAATTTCCCAATTTCCTAACCACAACTACAACTATCCTTAAGCTTATCTCGATCCTCAAAAAGATATTGCAACTTCTAGCTTTCATAATCTAGACCCCTAGGAGAGTTTCATCCTAAGTGTATCCTCAAATCCTTATAATCATCTAAACATGGAACTAGCTTAATATGATGGTTAGGAATCATATTCGAAACTCTTATTTACTCCCAAAATAGCCATATCAAACGCATGGTCTTCAAACCAATACTAAACTTCTAAGTCCAAAAGACTAAATTACTAATGAGTTAAGAAATCATAGCCAATTCCTTCGACCTTATACCCCTGAATATCATGAACTATTACTCACAAGTCATGACAAGCTTCAAGCATTAAAATCATTAGACAAACCTTACCCCACTTTCCTCAAGGATACCAACTCTCACCACCATAGGGTGAAATTAGATCTATACCATTTTCCTCAATTCACAAGTTCATTCTACCTAACACTAATATTCCACAAAATTTAAAGTTCTTCCTACTAAGTATAGTATACCTCAAACAAATGGGTATGACATCCATAAAATATTACCAGAGGGAGGTAAGGATACCAATGTAAGATGGAGGAACTATCAAGAGAAATTTTCAAGATGCAAAAAGGTTGGAAGAGAAAGAAGCACCAAGATAGAAAGAAGAGGGCATAATATTATAAGGACGAGAGAAATCAAAGATGAAGAAGGAATTCACTTCAAGTAGGCTTATAAATTTTCAAATCTTCGGTAGAGGATACTCCTTCTAGGTAACACATATTCCACCATAAGGCGTAATATTGCTCCTAGCAATTTGGCTAGCCACCCAAGCATAGCCTCCTTGGCAATTGTCTTCTTTATGAGGAGGGACCTGGTTGGCAGTAACAACGAACTCTTCTACACGAGGTCCAACCCTCTTCATAAGAAACAAAACAAATTAAGTTACTCCTAACAATTAGCATAAACAAATAGACTACAACTTAATTCCTAATCTACCCATCCTACCCTTCTATCTCACCAGTTTATTATTTATTAAGGTCAAGTTATTTATGCAAGGGTACACAAACGTGCGTCGGGAGCAAATATGCTCTGATACCAACTGTGACACCCTCAAATTCGCGGAAAGAAAAAAAATTAATTTTAAATACATAAAGAAGGTGTCATAAATAAAAAGGGTCATTACAATACGGAAATAATATTCTACAAAAGAAATATACAAGGACGGGAGACATATCTCCCGTATAAATACGGAAATGAAAGAGTGTATAATAATATACAATCTAAGAACCGAATATAGGTCCAAGGTAATACTTCGCTCGCTAGCTCGTCAATGTACCCAATGTATGCATTCACCACCTGTTCGACCGCATTAAATATAAACACGGAAGCCACAGTCAGTGGGGAGTAACTCCGAGTCCTCCCAGCCACGAAATGTCGAGTTTAATGAAACATGAATAACATAAAAGCAATGTATATGGAAAATACAAAACTTAAACATATATGATATGCTTTTCATGTTATGAAACAGATAACTAACAAATAACCTAGCATGTGAAAGCTATCATGTGAAACCGATAATAAACTATAACTCGAGGTAGGGAAGCTGGTATGCTAGCTCAGAGGTTACCTCTGAAACATGGCCATGATACACTCAAACCCTAATCAACACGTAATCATGTGAATCAGTTAACAATCGGTAATCCAAACTCTATCAATCCTAGCCGGCTTGCATCTCACCTTCTAGAACTCATAGAATCATACAAACATGAAAGACCAATACTTCTACAAACAGGCATAAGTTCTTAGCCAGTCAATAGTCGACTTCTGTAACTCGAGGCTATACCACAAGGTAGGAAAACATCCTAGTCCTAGACTGATCAGACCTAGCGACAACAGCTATTCCATTCCCCGTCCCATGACATAACCGTCTATGAGAAACTCTACTAGGCGACCCCCTAAGCAGAGATGGCTAGTACTTAAGCTGGCTCCCTTCCCAAAGCGGAACTCTTAGGATGCCATGCCCCGACTTGGGGATAAGCCCCCCAGGCCCGGGGCACAAACGCTATCAGTGGCGAACATATACTCGTTAAAGATAGTACGTGCCTATCAATGTCATGGTCCAAGCTACTCATTTAGAATTAGAATGGTCAAGACGCCATATATCCATAATTCTCTATGGGTCCTTAGTCAACACGACACCAACCATATAATAAATCAGTCACGGGAAAACATCCTATCATGTGACTAATTGCATATCAATAATAATCAAATATCATATCGCCTCA
>JAIUZE010074022.1:0-122471 GCA_022085475.1 Heliosperma pusillum
ATGAAGAGATGATCCTTATACTGAAGATCTTTGTGAAGATTAGATAGTATAGGTCGTCATTCGGTAACTATTCCATTCGAGAGATTTTATGTTCAAAAGTTATAGCTTTAGCCTATGATTTTGAATGATAAAATATTGATGCATGATTTTGGAAATAAAATGTTTTGAAATGTTTTCAAAAGTGAAAGAGTTTTATTTTTTATATTTATCAATTATTTTAATAGCGAATATATTTATGAGATTCTATTGGTTAGTAATACAACTTATGGGTTGTCATGCTACCTAGGGTTTCTAATATATTCTATCTCAATTTGTTGTTAATCTAATTAGCCCACCTAGTGTTTGAGCCACCTAGGGTTTCGTGAAACCTAGTGTTTGTGCCACCTAGGGTTGCGTGCCTCCTAGGGTTTCGTGAGCTAGGAATCCGGCCTCCATAGGTTTGTTTTCCTTGTTTACCTAATCTAGGATTCTACTATATCTTTACAACAATATTTTGAGATATTAAAATAAATATATTTCTATAAGATAAACCAAATAATATTTTGAGATAAAGATATTTTTAAAAGATAAGCAAATATTATTTTATGATAAGATAAGTATCTTTATTAAATATTATACTAGGGTTTTAGATCTTCTATGATTCTACTACTATAAATACTCATTCCAATATTAATTGCAAACACAACGAATACACTACTTTCGACACAGGCTATTTTGTTACTTTGTTGATTTTCACAAATCGTTTTAAAGCAAACCTTTTATGAGCAAATTATATTATTTTTGATTTTGTTTTTAAAAAGATTGTCGTGGCACATTATTATCAACGCTTGAGTGAACTACATTATGGGATAATAGTACTCTTATCATCTACATTCCTTTTAAACGTGAAATTTTTGTGGAGTTTATATTGTACTTTCTTATTAGCGTAAGATAGTATAGAGTATTTAGCGATACTCACCTTGAGTTATAATCATAGTGTTGATTATACGTGTGGGTTGATAATTTTTGTAATCCGTAGAAAGGTACTAAGAATTATTAATCGAGAATAGTGGACGTAGGTTTCAACGTGTGAAACTGAACCACTTCAAAAATCCGTGTGCCTCTCTCTTATATCTTTAGTTTTCGTTATTTCGTTATTCGCGCTTACTTTGATTAATTATTTAGTTGATTTTAATTCATAAGATCAAATAATTAATTACATATCATATAAATCGAAAAAGTGGGGCTAGTTTTTAATACTCAATTAACCCCCCCTCTTTCGTATTCGATCAATAGACTCTACAATTGGTATCAGAGCCTCGTGCTCTTGATTGCCTTACAGCAAGGAGTCTGATCCATTTATCCTTTTATTTTTATTTTTTTCCGCTGCATTTTATTTTATTTTAATGGATTCCAAACATCTGAAGTGTCCCGTATTCGATGGGAAGAACTACAGTTTATGGAAAAATATGATGACCCATTTCATAAAGGGTAACGATTGGGCGTGTTGGCTAATCATTAAGAATGGTCCTAATAAGATCATGCTTGGATCTGCTACTGGCACTGCCATCGAAAAGAAAGAAGATGACTATGTTGAGGCAGATTATAAGAAAGCTGAGAAAAATTCAAAGGCTATTAGTCTGTTGCAAAATGGCATGACCCATACTGAATTTGATCGTTTCTTATCTAGTTCTACTGCCAAGGAAATATGGGATGGTCTAGAGTTAGCCTATGAGGGGACAATTGTTGTCAAAAAGCAACGTATCGCACTACTGATGCGAAAGTACGAACTGTTCTCTATGGAACACAATGAATCGCTTGACAGCATGTCCACTCGCTTCTCTAGTATCATTAATAAATTGAAAAATCTTGGAAAAACTTTTGACTCCTAGGAAATTGCCAGGAAGATCCTTAGAAATCTATCTAAACGATGGAGACCTAAGGAGACGGTAATTGAGGAATGTAAAGATCTATCTGACTTATCTTATCAAGAGCTACTTGGAACCCTAATGGCTCATGAGATTACTCTTGATGAAGATGAGGCAAATGATAGTAATAGCAAGAAAGTGGCTTTACAAGCCGAATCTAGTGAAAGACAAGATTCGGATCTTGAAGATGAAACAGTGTTATTTGCTAGACGTTTTAAGAAAAAGTTCTTTAATAAACCACAAGAGAAAACGTTTAACAATAACACCAACAAATCTTACAAGAAGCCAATTGAGTCAAAAAGGTTTCTTTCAAGTCGTGGTTGCTTCAAATGTGGGGATAATGATCATATGATCAAAGATTGCCCCACATGGAAGAAAATCAAAGACAAAAATCAACGAGACAAAACCAAGAAGGAATTCAAGCAAGTGATGATGGCTTATTGCTGGGGAGATCTCGACACATAGGACGACGAGTCAGAGGAAGAGGAAGTCGCCAACTTGTGTCTAAGCAACGTCAGTCTTGACCTAATTTCTGACAGTGACAATGAAAGCGAATCCGGGATGTGTCTTGTTGGCAACTCAGATTCAGAACCAGATTCAGAAGATGACGAAGAGGTTAGTCATCTTGAACTTAAAAAGCAAGTTAAAAATTTATCTAAGAAGTCTTTAATTAAGTATTTTGAAGAAGCATTAGATCATTGTCATGAACAGAGTCTTGAATTAAAAGATCTTAAAGAACAAATTCTTGACATTGCTGAGGAATACCAACTTCTTAAGGCCAAAGCTAAAAAGCTCAAGTCTAAAGTTATGGCAACTTCAGCTATAACTTCAGACAAGACAAATGTTGAGAAAGAAGCTCTTGAGTCTAAAGCTATAGCTAATGAAGCTATAATCTCAGAGTTAAAACTCAACATTAAGCATCTTCAAGCCAAAGTTATAGCTAATGAAGCTATAACTTCAGAATTGAAGAAAGTCAATGAGCTTTTACAATCTGAAGCTAAGGCAAAGGAAGTTGTTATCCTTGATCACGAGAAAGTAAACTCTTTTCTCTCTCAGCAATTGAAAGATATAAAGGCTGAATTCTCTCAAGCCAAAAGTCAACATAATGAAGAGAAACTTATCTTGAACAAACGTTTCAATGACTTTCGTGAAAATCTCAAAAAGAACAATCCCTCCAAAGACTCGAATGTAGATCATTCGTCCTGTGAAAAAGAAATTCAGTCTTTGAAGGAATTGCTTCTACATGCACGAAAAGTTCATGATAAGTGGGAAGGAAGTCAGAAGGTCTTAGACTTCCTTACCGAACAGTCTAACAATAACATGAAGATGGGTCTAGGTCATGAATGCTATAGTCGTAGAGACCATGATAAGTGCAAATCCACTCCTTCTGACCGTGATTTCAGAAGAAGGAAGTATGTCAATCTTTCAGAATATCTGATTTGCAATTATTGTGGTAACAACGGTCATGTTAAAGATAATTGTGCTAAATATGTCAACGACAACAAAAATCAAACTGAGTTTGTTAAAGAACACGACGTGTCTAGTGTTAATGAGTCTGAACCTGAATCTCAACGTGATGAGGTTAGAAATAATGAGTTCAGGTGGTTTTATGACATAGCTTTCGATTACACATCTGTACCTTCAAAATCTAAACCTTATGTGAATCAGAAGCAGTCGTTTAAACCTAATGTGCGTCATAACAATAACAAACACTATAATAAACCTAGCAAGCTCTATCCTAAGAAGAAAAGAATTATTAAACAGGTATGGGTTAGGAAGGATCAAATATATAGAGTCACTAACCAAAAAGGACCCAACTTAGCGTGGGTACCTAAAAACTGTATTTGATTCTCTTGCAGATAATAGTGAAAGAAAATAATCAATGGTATCTCGACAGTGGATGTTCGAGACACATGACCGGAAACAAGAATCTTTTTCTTTCACTAGAGCCCTTCAACGGTGGCAAGGTCACCTTTGGAGACAACAAGAAGGGCAATATAATCGGTGTTGGTAAGATTGGTATATCTTCTTCACATGCTATTAATAATGTATATCTGGTAGATGGCCTTAAGCATAATCTACTAAGCATCTCTCAACTATGTGACAAAGGCAACAAAGTCGTTTTTCATTCAAATGTCTGTCGTATCATAGTTGAAGGTACTAGTAATGTTATCTTAGAAGGTCTACGTAAACGGAACTTGTATATGATTGATTTAAACAAAGTCACTACAAGTTCCTTTACGTGCATGAAAGTCACAGTGGATGATTCATTCCTGTGGCACAAGAGGTTTGCACACATCAGTCCAACAATTTTAAAGAAACTTAAATCGTGGGATTTAGTTGAGGGTTTACCCTCAATCAAATTCGAACAAGAAAAGATGTGTGACTCATGTGCCCGTTGTAAACAAGTTAGATCTTCATTCAAACCAAAATGAGTAGTAAGTACAGAACGTCCACTTGAGTTTGTACACATGGATCTGTGTGGACCTATGAAAGTTAGAAGCCGCGGTGGATCAAGGTACGTATTCTTCCTAGTCGACGACTACTCAAGGTATGTATGGCCTATCTTTCTATTTACTAAAGATGAAACTTTCGATGAGTTTGTAGTACTAATGAAGCTCGCCCAAAATAAGTATGATAAAAAGTTAGTTTCCATTCGTACGGATCATGGCACCGAATTTGATAATCAAGCTTTTATAGAATATTGTAGGGAGAATGGTGTAGGACATAACTTTTATGCACCACGAACCCCACAACAAAATGGTGTCGTGGAACGTATGAATAGAACATTAGAGGACATGGCCCGCACTATGCTTTTGTGTAGTGGCCTTCCTAAGAGTTTTTGGGCTGAAGCCATTAGTACTGCATGCTATGTGCACAATAGAGCTATGATTAGACCTATTCTCAAAAAGACTCCCTATGAACTTTTAAGAGGGAGAAAACCCATTATAGCTCACCTTCGTTGCTTCGGGAGTAAATGTTTTGTCCATAATAATGGAAAAAGTAATTTGAGCAAATTTGATCCACGAAGTGACGAAGCTGTGTTTGTTGGCTATTCTAATCATAGTAAAGCTTTTAAAGTTTTGAACAAAAGAACTTTGTGCATAGAGGAAAGTGTTCATGTTGTATTTGATGAAGATAATGTCCCTGAGCAAGTTGAAAAGAATGAAGAAGAAGACATGAATGATCCAGACTTTCGCCTTTCAAGGGAAGACGAGCCAGTTAATAATGAAGAAGTTATTGAAGGAATCAATGATGAACTTGATAAATCCGCAAATGACCTTGAACAGAGAACTGAGACAATTGTTGATGATACGAATGTCTCTTCTCAAAACAAGGAAAAGGAAACTGAAGTTATAGCTGATGATGCTATAACATTGAACCAGAACCAAGATGTTGTAACTGAAGTTGTACCAACTTCAGCTATAACCCCAGAGTCCAACTCAGGGGGAACCAATCTTGATTCTGAATCATTTGAGGAAAATGAGAGTTCATCAGATGATGATGAGCCTAGGAACTCTAAGAAATGGAAATATAAGAGTTCTCATCCTATGGATAGTATCCTAGGAAGTTTGACTAAAGGAGTTCAAACTAGGCGAACATTAAATAACTTTTGTTCATTCTACTCATTTCTGTCTACCATAGAGCCTACCAACATAAAGGAAGCTCTTGCAGAATCCGACTGGATTGTGGCTATGCAAGAGGAGCTTCAACAGTTCGAACGTAATAAAGTATGGCACCTTGTGCCACGACCTCCTAATCGAACTGTGATTGGTACTCGATGGGTATTCAGAAATAAATTGGATGATTCAGGAGTTATAGTTCGTAACAAGGCTCGATTGGTCGTTCAAGGTTATAATCAACAAGAAGGGATTGATTATGACGAGACATTCGCTCCAGTAGCAAGACTTGAAGCTATTCGATTGCTCATCGCCTTCGCAGCTCATAAAGGAATGAAATTATTCCAAATGGACGTTAAGACTGCATTTCTTAACGGTTATTTGGAAGAAGAGGTTTTTGTTGAACAACCTCCTGGATTTTTAAATAGCAAGTTTCAAAACCATGTTTTTAAACTCGATAAAGCTTTATATGGTTTGAAACAAGCGCCTAGGGCTTGGTACGACAGGTTGTCAAAAATTTTATTACAAAACAATTTTAAGAGAGGATCTGTCGACAAAACCATATTCTTAAAATCCGAGGGTTCTGATTTACTTGTTACTCAAATTTATGTAGACGATATTATCTTTGGTTCTACTAACAATAAATTGTGCAAGTATTTTTCAGATCTAATGACCTCAGAATTTGAAATGAGCATGATGGGAGAATTGAAATTCTTCCTAGGACTGCAGATTCAACAAACCAAAGAAGGAATAAAGATTCACCAACAAAAATATGTCAAGGAGCTAATCAGAAAATTTGGTATGGAGAACGCTCATCCAATGGACACACCTATGGTAACTGATAAAAAGTTGACCTTGGACGAAAATGGTAAGTCCGTAGATGAGACTACATATCGAGGTATGATTGGTTCTTTATTATATTTAACTGCAAGTAGGCCTGACATTATGTTCAGTGTATGTGTCTGCGCTAGATTTCAATCATGTCCTAAGGAATCACATATGATTGCAGTTAAACGTATCTTGAGATATTTAATTGGTACATCTAACTTATATTTATGGTATCCACTTGAGTGCAATTTCGATCTAGTAGGATATTCAGACGCAGATTATGCGGGATGTTCTTTAGATAGAAAAAGTACCTCTGGATTTGCTACGTTTGTTGGACCATGCATAATTACTTGGGGCTCAAAGAAGCAAAATTCGGTTGCGTTATCTACTGCAGAAGCCGAATATATCGCTGCAGGACTGGTATGTTCTCAACTACTTTGGTTAAAGCAACAACTATGTGATTATGGTGTTAATGTTGGTTGTATGCCTGTTTTCTGTGATAATACGAGTGCTATTATTATTTCTAAGAACCCAGCTCAGCATTCTCGTACTAAGCATATAGACATTAGACATCATTTTTTGCGTGACCATGTAGAAAAGGGCAACATTAAACTCGAATTTTGTAGTACTGACAATCAATGGGCTGACATTTTAACAAAGGCGTTAGCGAGAAGACGTTTTGAGATTTTGCGGTTGGAAATTGGTTTAATCGGTAGCAATTAAATTCATCTTATTTATTTTGTGAACCTGCGTGACTGGCTAGAATAAGACGAGATTGTATGACTGTGTCCGCATATTTCATTGCTAGTATATATGTGTTTAATATAATATATTTTACGTGAGTATCTTGCATATTAAGTGTTTTATGGAAATTGAATTATGAACCACATATTTGCCAAAACCTATCTTATTCACTTTCCTAATCAAACCAAAATTCTACCCATGTAATTCTATTTGGCCGAAATTTTCAAATAAATATCACCTTACCATATCTTTTTATTTTACCAAATTCTATCCTTACCATATCCCAACAATTAACTACCCAAGATTCCTTTTCCTACCAAAATTCAAAAACAAAAAAAAAAAAAAAAAAAAAAAAAGGGGGAAAGTGGACTCTATAGCCGGCACCTATGTACAAAAGTACAAAAGGTACAAAAACCAACATCCTCTCATTATTACCTATCACTTTCACCACATCAATACTCAACCAATTTTTTTACTCCTTCTCCTTCCTCACGGCAACCCACAACAAACAACAAAAAAATTACCCAAACCTTCAACCTTCATCCATGGCTTCCACTAGATCAAAAATCTCCAAAAACCCAAACCCAAAAACTCCTAAGCCTAGCATGCCCACAAATACCTCTCCTAATCCCACACAAAAATCTCCTACCATGAACCAAACCGAGTCCGGTGCGGGTCTTGAGGGTACAAAAAGAAGAAGGTTAAATAAGGGCAAAGCTAGAGTCCAAGAAAAAGCTACAACCGAAACTGTCGACACAGTACCCGAGGCACCTACACGGGTTACATTCCGTGATTTTTCGCCTCAAGAAACATCTTCCGGGCTTGACAAACTCCGTCTCACAAAAGATGAAAGAAAACTTGTGAACCGCGTTGCTCAGTACGGAATACACGGTGGTCGTCATTATCCGAAAGCTTGGTGTGACAAATATAGGGCTTTAGGATTCTTTACCGACTTTCTAAATTTTCAAGAATGGGAAACCGTGGCACAGTTTTCGGGTCCAGTCTACCCAATTGAGGTAATCCAGTTTTTCGCTTCTGTTTCGTTAACCGATGGAGTGTTGAATGTCGTTATTAATGGCCGTTCAGTTTCGATTTCCGTGACGGACTTTTGTACTCTGTTTTCGGTTCCTGATGATGGAATCAAAATCAATCCGAGTACGTCATGGGATGAATTGACGGACATGGCTAAGTAGGAAGTTAAGAAATATTTTGATGTTGGGGCGTCTTTGTCGAGTTATGTTTTGGCGGGAAGTGTCTCTCCAAAGTTGAAATTTCTGTTAAATTTTTTATGGAATACTGTAATTTCGCGTCGGGGAGGACGGGACAAGATTGCATGCTATGAGATGTTGGTTGTGAAGCATTGGTTGGAGGGAAACCGGGTTAATTTACCTTTTCTTGTATTTTCTCGTATTTCACAAACCGCTTTTTCGGTGACCGAAGACAAAATCTATTCAACTCTTGATTTACCCTACGGGATGTGGGTGTCACGGCTCCTTGAGTCAAAAGGGGTCGTTAATGTGCAAAATTATGGGGTTACCGTAAAAGATGCCATGTGTGACACGTTCTTGAATTTCATGAAGTTAGATGCTAATGGACCGGAGTTGATGTTTTTAACAAAAGGGGGTTCGGTCGGGATGCAGCCGGTTAGGGCTGATTTTTCAGGAATCGAGTCAAAATTGGATATGTTCATGGGAAGTGTGATGGAGCGCTTAGACGCGCAGGACAAGAAGATTGATGCGGTATTGGACAAGGTTGTTCAAGCCGTGGCAGTGGGTTCCTCTAGCTCTACCCGTGACCAAGGTGGATCGGGTGTGAGTCGTGAGATGAGGGCGTGGATGACGGGTGTGGATGATTGCCTTGCTAAATTGGAAAAGAACATTGTCGATTGTAAACAAGAAATGTATAGGCAAAGGGATCGGATGACATATTTGGTGAGCCAAGGCGGTTCTTTGGTTAAAAGTGGTACGGAAATGCGTGAGGGGATGCATACTATATTTGATGCGACGGAGGCTCTTTCCTTGAAAGTTCGGAACTTTGACGTTTGCCTCACCGCTCAAGCTACACATCTGTCCTCTTGCCTTGACTGTCTCTCCACTCTCGAGTACCGCACTAGGCCCGGTTATAAAGCACCCTAGCCTCACCCGCCTACCCACATGCCTTGCTTTTCTTATCCTTGTTGTTTCATTTCTTGAACTACTTAACCAATTCGGCCCATTTTGGCTTGTTTAAACTTTGTTCTATTCGGCCCACTTGGCACCTAACAATATATTTTGTGGTTTGTAGTTCTTAATTAACATTTGCACTTGATTTTGCTTGGTATATATCGTTTTATATTGCGTATTTTGCATATCTATTTCTTGCCTTGACGTGTGTTATTCTAGTCGTTTTATGTCTTTGTTCTTGTCTTTTCAATGATGCCAAGAGGGGGAAGAAATGATATGATTTGAGTCTTTGCTTAAGCTTGCTCCTTGTCAAGACTCGTTATCTCTTAAAGTCTTTCAGTTATAACTTTGGCTAAGTTGTTATGTTCTTGCGATCAAAGTTGCTATAACTTTGGAGTGCTTTGTTGAGGGGGAACCATACTTAGTCACTTTGTTATTAGAAATCATATGAGACTTGTCATCATCAAAAAGGGGGAATTTGTTGGACCAATTTTATAGTTATGATAATGACATGTGTTTACGTGATAATATGTTTTACTCGATATATCATATGCGTGTAATTGTGTGCTTTAGTCTTATTATAGCTAGCAACAATTATGAGAAGAAAGATCAAAGTTAGGCATAACTTTGATAAAGTTTGTGAGACAAAGTTATAACAACTTCAGGAATAACTTTGGAAGTGAACATGGAAGTTATAGCTAACCAGGCATAACTTTAAGGAAAATCGCTTCAAACAAGATCTACATAAATCTACACAAGACTCGAGATGGAGGGTCTTTGTGATCAAGATGAAGAGATGATCCGTATACTGAAGATCTTTGTGAAGATTAGATAGTATAGGTCGTCATTCGGTAACTATTCCATTCGAGAGATTTTATGTTCAAAAGTTATAGCTTTAGTCTATGACTTTGGATGATAAAATATTGATGCATGATTTTGGAAATAAAATGTTTTGAAATGTTTTCAAAAGTGAAAGAGTATTTTTATATTTATCAATTATTTTAATAGAGAATATATTTATGAGATTCTATTGGTTAGTAATACAACTTATGGGTTGTCATTCTACCTAGGGTTTCTAATATATTCTATCTCAATTTGTTGTTAACCTAATTAGCCCACCTAGTGGTTGAGCCATCTAGGGTTTCGTGAAACCTAGTTTGTGCCACCTAGGGATTCGTGCTCCTAGGGTTTCGTGAGCTATAGGATTCGGCCTCCATAGGTTTGTTTCCTTAGTTTACCTAATCTAGGATTCTATTATATCTTTACAACAATATTTTGAGATATTAAGATAAATATATTTCTATAAGATAAACCAAATAATATTTTGAGATAAAGATATTTCTAAAAGATAAGCAAATATTGTTTTATGATAAGATAAGTATCTTTATTAAATATTAGACTAGGGTTTTAGATCTTCTATGATTCTACTACTATAAATACTCATTCACATATTAATTGCAAAACACACGAAATACACTACTTTCACACGGCTATTTATTTTACTTGTGTTGATTTTCAAAAATCGTTTTAAAGCAAACCTTTGAGCAAATATTTATTATTTTTAGAGTTTGTTTTTAAAAAGATTTGTGCATCAATTATTATCAATCGCTTGAGTGAAATACGTTATTGGATAATAGTACATCATTATAAGCTTACAATTCTTTAACGGGAATTTGTGTGAGTTATATTGTACTTTCTTATTAGCGTAAGATAGTATAGAGTATTTAGCGATACTCACCTTGAGTTATAATCATAGTGTTGATTATACGAGTGGGTTGGTAATTTTTGTAATCCGTAGAAAGGTACTAAAAATTATTAATCGAGAATAGTGGACGTAGGTTTCAACGTGTGAAACTGAACCACTTCAAAAATCGTGTGCCTCTCTCTTATCTCTTTACTTTTCGTTATTTCGTTATTCGCGCTTACTTTGATTAATTAATTAGTTGATTTTAATTCATAAGATCAAATAATTAATTACATATCATATAAATCGAAAAAGTGGGGCTAGTTTTTAATACTCAATTCACCCCCCCCCCCCCCCCCTCTTTCGTATTCGATCAATAGACTCTACACAGGCTAAGGAGCCTAAGTCCAGCAACAAGTCTAGACATGTACTTCGGAAAGCTCACATGATCCGAGATTACGTGGAGCAAAAGGAGATAGTGATTGACAAGATTGCTTCGGATGACAACATCGCGGACCCTCTCACTAAACCATTAAAATATGATAAGCATGAAGGGCACGTTATTTCCATGGGAATTAAACGTGTTCCTGAGTTGTAGTAGCTGTTTTATGTGGATTAGATAAATGTATCTTTTTCATGCACTATTTATAACATCATCGTATTGTTTCATATTTTGTTTTTCATGTGGATTGTACGACAACATTGAACGCCACAAAGTGAACTGAATTACATTATAATTGTTTTGGTCCGTAATCGCCTACATGAGCTGATAACTCTGGCAATTATACTGTGAAGTTGATTGATGGTGGGTTCAACGAGCCATAAGTCAAACGGTTGACTGATCGATCACAGATACGAGTTATAAAGATACCTCGTAGGACATCGTGACAACGTTATGGAGTCCTAAATGTTTCAGAACATTCGGTGCCAGGTCGTGGATAGGACGTCCATAGTGTTCCTAAGAGTCGATTCTTTTGACTATCGACTGTCTCTTGAGATTAAGGCAGTTTTTGGGTGACTTTGGTTTCTTTCTCATGGTCGACCGTAACAGGAGGCTAAGTAGATTTTTACTGGGTCATTTCATACTGTGCTTGGATCTGCAGGATTCGAGTTGAAGAAAATATCCAACCTTTATCAGGTTTTGTTATTTCTCAGGGCCACTCAAGGAGTTGTAACTGAAATGCATGGCCATGCTCGAATAATGATTCGTTTATCAGTTAAGTTACTCTCTAGTCGGGAAAACCACTCTTGATACTGATCGCTTGTAAAATGCGACCTTTTTAAATACGGACTTTGCAAATTGTTTTACATTGAGTGGGAGAAATTTATGGATATGAGAATCGGGTTATCGCACATACACTTGTAAGGACAAGTGGGAGATTGTTGGAGCTAGTGTCCTCCACAGTTAGTGTGATAACATGAATAAATCTCTTACAGGTTCACAGGGTATACTTAGTATTCTTATCAGTTGATTAACGTTTATCGATAACGGTTGGCTTGCTAGGAGTTTGACGTTATTGTCATTTTAATGGCGGTGATCAACTGGTCCCTAAAAGTCACACCTAAAGGATGTGTCTGAGAGATGTGATTATATGAATAATATAATCATATTGATGCCTTATTATATGACTAAAAGGTTAGTCGATGTATATGACTAAAAGGTTAGTCAATGTAATGATGATACGATTATTTAATAACGATTAAATAATATTAGCTGAGACGAATTAAATGTAATTCGTAATTGAATATAAACCGTTATATTTAATCAATGTATATAATATAAACTTAAACGAATTAAAATGTTAATTCGTAATTAAACATAATATGTTATATTTAATTAACCAAATTATAAATATACGGATATTTATAGTTGACGTATATATTATATTACATGCTAATATAACCGAAAAAGGAAGGAGAAAATAGTCTTTTTATACTCCTAATTTTCGGCCAATAAGAAAAATAATAAGAGAAAATATCTCCTATTATTCTTTTATGGTAACTAGGTCAAAAACCCTAACAACAAGAGTAGTAAAAAGAGGAGAGACTCCTCCTTCTACCACTTGAGGAATCCAGCCGTATAGAGCAAAGAAAAACAAGAAAAATTCTGATTTTTCTCTCTAATTCTCTTTATCAATCATCATCACACAAAAGAAAAATTAGCAGTAACTTTTCTCAAAAATTCTAGCACAAGCAAGGCATATCTTGGAGCATCTTGGGTGCAACAATTAGGAGAATATCGATTTCGATATTGTTCATAGGCCAAATTTGCTAGGACCAAAGGTTAATTCTAAATTCCTATAATTTTATATTATGCAATTCATTTATGACTCGTAATTCATATACTATAGTTTCGTTATAATCCGTAAAATTAATGACGAAATATACCGATATTTCCTACACCAAGGGCAATCACATCTTTGTCTACAATAAGCAGTTAACCTTTTCTTACCATTGTGTGAGTAGTAGTAATCATACCTGTTCTCAATGGCATGACACCTTAAAACTTTTCTAAAATCCTCAACACTAGGGAATTTCAGCCATTCCACTAAGTAAATTTTCTTCTTGAAATCAATATAAGAATTAAGAATAGGACCATTTACAGATTCATTGTCATTGTCAGAACCATCCACACTCCTCAACTCATCAGAATCAGACAACTCTTGCTCTAAGCCTGGACAAACATTTTTGGATTTATATGTTTCCTCGCCCCTTTGAAACAAATCTTCACCCAACAAATCTTCTTCACCTAAATTAAAATTTACCTCAACATCTAATCCATCAGATTCTTCCTCACTTACCTCAAACTCAAACTCATTTTCTAAATCTAAACTTGCCCAAACCTTAGCTTTCCCCTTCTGTTTACTTCTCGCAACTATGGCTTTTTCTTTACCATTAAGGCATTAACCACCTTCTGATGACTCTTTCTCTTCTGAACTGCCTTCCCCTTTCTTTTGTCCTCTTTATCTTTAACTAGTTAGTGGTGCGCGCCCTAACGGGAGCGGTTTCCTATTATGTTATATTGTTGTTTATCTTAAAAGGCGCCTAAGGACCCATATTGTTTTAGCTTCGTGCCTTAACTGGCGCGGTGCCCCAGTTTGGGTTATTTTTTTCTAGCTTCACTTGGTGTAACTCGAACGGCTATGGATTTGGCTCATCATATGATAGAGAATGCGTATTTAACATATTATACAGTATAAAAGATCATAAAAAAGGCCAGTCACAATACTCATTTCACAATACTTTGAAAATATAATAATGAACGTCCAGAATTTACCAGTGGATCGTGACCTATTTCTGGGCCGTACCAATGGATCGATACCTATTTCTATCAATGAAATAACGAAATTAATTATATAATATATTTTTTTAAAAAAATTTCGTGTTACAAGTATATACAAAATCAGGTAAAAAGTATCATTTAAACTACAACTTCTACAATCATCGTCCTCGTAGTAGCTATCCGCTTTATGATATCAATTAATATATGAGATTCAACGGCTCTTCCTAAGCTCATTAATCATTTGTGGAGAGTTTGGAGGAGAACATCCTGTACTGAAAGGCAATATGATATTGTAAGAATCTTAATATACCGTTAAGAGTCATATACATGAGTACCCTAAAACAAGAATAGACCGAGAAGTCGAGGTAAAGCAGTAAACAAGCAAGTCGAAGAAAAGCCAGTAAACATAAGTCAAACAAACAGGACAAAAATCATAAATATACACATCTAAGTACAAGTAGTGATACAACCTAGTCTAAATTCCCAAACATCACAACTCGTTCTGCCAAGCTTACTAAACAAACCCGATGCGCTTGAATTATTCAAAAGGCAACATCCAACTAAATAATCACACGAAGTAAAAATCTTTTCAAATAATACAATACCTCCCAAATCAAAATAAGCCATGATAAAAACATCAACCCAGAATTTTGAACCAATAATGACGTGGCAACAGTAAAGCAAGAGTACTTACGAAACTGCAAAAAGGAACACTTGGTTAGAGCATTTCCGTCTGTTTATACAAAGGGTCATCGTCTTCAACAACTGGTATCCATATATAAGACGCAGTCAAGTTGGAGGAAGACTGAACTTTAGCGGAATCAAACAAAGAGGCCGGATTAGTAGATAATAACACAAATAAATAACCATATGAAAGATGAATTAATTGATGGAGCCAAAAACAGCCAAAATTTAGAGAAGCAAAAGAAAATCGGTTTATTTAGGTAGCTACCAGGAGACGAGAGTAACAATGAAGGGCCAAATATATATTATTACTCCCCAAGTCCCCAACTCACAGTTTTTTCAATGGCCAAGTTAACAGCATAAATCACTCTTACTTTCATACTCAAAATAAGTGATAAACTTGTAAGTTGGGATAATGCAGACATTGCAAATCTAAATTTGTTTCATCAACTCTTGGTTCGTATGGTGTAGAGCATCCACCAGTGATATCTCTGGCATAGCCATCTGAACAGTTTTGTACGCCTACATTAATGGAATTTCCATGGATTTTGTGGGACGGTCCAATGCTTTGTTGCCATTATGCAATTCCACGAGTAAATCATTAGTGCTAAACAGATATACAGCCTAAATCCCAAATTGATTGGAGTCGGGTTAACATGAACCCTCATCTAAGACTATTAATGACATGCGGGGTCATAAAAATACAAGGAAATAGGAGATAGAGAAAGTAGGAAGGCATGCCTCATGTTGGGCCAACTTTAACTCTACTTTGAGGGGAGCAATAATGTCGCCAATGGCCCATATGATCCATGTCGTCATCCTTTTTGGCAGCATGAAGTCGTCTAGGCGTAGCTTCAACACTAAACTTAGCGACAAGAGTCGCTTTCTTCTCTTCAGTGATACTTAACCACAACATATAGTTCGGCAAAACTGCTCTGACATTGGCTTTTAGTACCAATGTTCTCTTAACTTCCCCTGGTTGCCAACTTTTGACTTTTGACAGCGAGCACTTTTAAAATGAAATAATTAAACCAGTGAAGCTCATACTACTGCACAAATGAGCTCTAAAAGGAAAAAAAAAAAGCTACCTTAAGACGAGGCTAATGACCTGAATAATATGATTATAGAAATATATAAGACATCAACTCTAGTGAACCGTTTTCATCGAACGCCCAATAACACATAATACAAATTGAGAATTCTCTTAATCTCCAAACTATAAGCACCAAACGAACATCAATAAAGCTGCATAATTGTTGGAAAAATAAGACGACATATTTTAAAAAGGAGTACATGATTACCTGAAGCAACAACCAGGCGCTGGGAACAAGTGGACAGTTTTTTGGTGGTTAACAGAGGGCATGTCGATTCCACTGGGTCGTCATTTGTGCCGTCACCAGCCTCATCTTCGAAACCCTAATTCAAGATATGGAAGGAGATTAAAGATGTAAAACCAAATTAATTTGCTATGCAAAAATAAAAGAAAGGTGATAATAGGAAGTATAAGGGGTGATAAGGATGATTTTGGTGGGGAAATATGGTCAGAGGAAAGGGGAGAATGGAACGAAGGGTTGCAATTCCAAGAAAAAAGATCAAGAGATGTAGAAATACTCGATCAACATAGTTTTTATACTCGCGATGAAGTTACCAAACAAGGATCAATATGGACCCCAAACCCCACAATTAACAGAAACAACTCGAGATTTTACCAAAGCTACCTATAGACATGAGCACGGTTTGAAAAATGACCTTCGACACTCAACCTCAATATTGAAACTTAAAAACGTAGATATGAATAGATTGATTAGCCTCAAGTGCAATCAGTCCGCTACAACGACTATAGTTAAGATTAGCTTACTCATTACCATTTGAAAAATAGATGAAACCAACCCCGTTATACTCTTCATTTCCTGCACACACACACACAACACCATGATCAGTGTTGGACCCATAAAAGTTACGGAGTGCCAAACCATAGGTTTTAAAATTTGAAAAACCCAAAATTGGGCAAAATACACAAATAAAATTCTTATACAATGTCCTAGGAACCCGTAAACAATTCGTGAATTGACCTATTTTTGAATGACTATAACAGTGATATACTCACCAACATCAAGAGGCTCCAACACAGCTGTCTTATTAGGTGAACCCAGATAGCACGAAGCGAGTTTGGATGTCAGGGCTGCCATTGTCAACGCTAAACAATTTAATCCCCAAACACCTGCAATGACAAGAGAGCCCACACAAGAATGAATATGCAGCAACCTGACCAAAATTACTACTACAATTTAGTTCCACTCTATAATTTCTTAAATAAGAGAACATACTACTAACGCAAGGAGATCATATACAAATGTAATGTGTAGTCTTTCTTACTCAGTAGTCAATTATCACCCAACTGAATCAAACATTACTATGGCATTAAAAAGGAAACCAAACAGATTTAACTAAAGGAATACATTAATTAATATATTTGTTCCTATCTGAACTGACCAATTATACAATGAGGTTATCTTAGTGTGCGAGATTAAAAATTAAATTTATTCTTGAAGTAAGTTATTTTAAACTTTGGCAGAAATAAAATGTTCAGGTCTAAGCCAGTTATTTTCCAGGTGTCTAAGTGTCTTTTAGTATGAGACAAACACCAAAAAACAAAATACTCCTGATTGATAAATAGCCAAAACGGCAAGGCGTAACATGCGTAGATTGGAAACACCAAAAATACTCCAAAATCAACTCTAACGGTACCCGTAAATTAATAACACCATGTCCAAATTATCAACATGTGACTCATTAACAGATGTCTTTTTAAAAAAAGCACTATATAGATTATATATTTAGAGTAAACATCAAAAATACATCCTACCACAACTTGAAGCACTACGTACATCAACCAGTTTCGACCCTTGCATCTATAGCACATCTGACGGTGGTCAGATGCTAAAAGGCACACGTCCGCCAATGGCAATCTTACAATAGCAAAATAAAGGAGATGATGAACTTATGCTTATAATGGGTATACATGAGAAAATGGGTATGGCGAGGTCTTATTGAATGACTCACAGATAAGACAGCTTCACAACAACACAGTCATGTTTCCCTCTTCTACTATATTCTCTCACTGATAATATGTGGTTAGTCGATCACTGAACCACCAAAGCAATAAACCAATTAAAAAACAAATTTCAAAGTGTGAAATCTACAATTAACAAAGCAAAACACTCATACAAGAAATTCACCTCTCCCAACTTGAAATTAATAAGAGCCACTTCAGCTACAACCCCTTCTAGGATTTCTATAAAGTGCATAAATTTGTTTTAGCTAAAACACCCAAAAATATAATTGCATATCGCCAGTGTCTTAATTTGGCCCTTTTAAAAAAAATTTGAACGTCATCATTGTACAAGCACAGCAACATTAATAGACTAATTCTGTGTCGATTAATGATGATTACGGTGTATATCAAAATATATACTCCAAAACAATTGCACTTAGACTAAGTCACATAAAAATGAGTCCATCATCTTACTCTCTCATGGGAACAAAATAAAGCACTCAGAATTTGTCTCAATTCCTCTGTAACAACAAATATTAAATTAACACAACTAATTCGTACTGCATATAAGCCTCAATTGATGATTTGACTATCTATTAATAAAAGAAATCATATTTATCAAAAGTTCAAAGGAAACTAAAAAAAAAATGACCAGTACAAGAATCAATCAGAAGTTTTAAGGAAGTAAAAAAAAAAAGTAGAACCAATGCAATCAAATCCCTGCTTTGCATAAACCTAACAAACAATGTCAAATTGATATATTATTACTAATTAGGAAGTTAAAACATTGTTCAACGACTTAAACTTTACCAATTCGGCATTATTAAAGCCACTAACGAACCAAGACAGAATCAAACACAAAGCACGTACACGTTCAAACCACGCAAAATAAGCCTAAAAGTAAAGAGAGACTCATAATCTCATAGTAGTCATATACCTTGAGTTAATCCGCCAATGTAAAGGAGATGTTGCTTAATCCACCCACCTGCAAGAAATATCAAAAGAAACAGCCAGAATAAATATTAGCATATCTAGGAATTTGATGGTTGTAAATGTGCTGTGGATGCAAGTAAATCATCCGGATCCGAGTCACTTCATCTACAACAATCAATTTCTTAACCAACTAAATTCCGGAGTTCTCCTTTATTACTCTTGCTAGGTCAAAATCAACCATCCAAATTTTGACTCACTTAATCCATAACAAATTAACAATCAATGACCAAACAACACCTCAAATCCCAACATCCATATAAATTAGTAACAAAGAACTTGTTTTGTAACAAAAAAAAGGCGAATCTAGAACCTGAACTTCAGTCCGATTTTGGTTGCCATCAACAACTACAACAACAATACCTGAAATCACAGCCACAAACCCCCCAAATATAATCAATATAATCAGCAAAAGAATCGTATGATGTGAACAATTTATTCACAAAATTAAATCAAGAAATAAGTATAGTTTGGGATAGAAATACAAACCCTAGATTTTGGGGGTGTTCAAATGAGGAGATAGAGGTCGGTAGTAGAGATTGACACTTCAACCAAGAAAGGTGATCATCAATATGTGAATTAGAAAGTGAGATTTCCTCTGGGTTGGCATCCATAATGAAGAAATAAAGCTGAAAAATGAAGGGCTTGTTGAATTAGGAAGTGAGATTTCCAGTACAAAATTGTGTGAGGGACAGAGGGAGAGTGATGCACGTTTAGATAAATTGAGCGGATTAGATTCAAGGGGGATTTCTATTGAATGGCCCAGATTAAAGACTATTCCTAAGAGAAATACTATTCATAAGAAACAGTTTGTGAACTTCTTGCATTTTAGAGGTAAAGGACTAGTGTTTCCGTCACCACCTTCTCCTTGCCCCTTTTCTTCCTGCTCACATCAGTCTCACCTCCCTCATTTTCCAAATTATATAAATTTACTACCTTAGGTGCCTTTAAAGGGGTTAATTTTGATGGTCTCAAAACCTGAAGTGCCTCTACAACTAAGGGATTGCTTAAAGATGGTGGAAGAGATGAGTTTGGAGTTGAAATTGGGATATGACAATTATGTGTCAGGTTTCTAGGGCTTCTCCTTGTGGGGGTTGTGGGAATAGGCTTCTTATGTGGGATGACCTTCGTTGGGCTGAACTTTGAAGACATATATTCAGGAAAATTGGCTACTTTTGTTGTTGGTATACCAGCCATGCCTTCAAAAAAGGATGGCAGGCAAAAGGTAGTCACATAAATATCTAGTATATTATCCTTATCCTTTGACCTTAACAATTCAACAATAGAACTATCATCCATTATCATAGTTCTATCCATAGTCAAATTATAACCAAACTTTCTAAACAAAGCACGTGCAGTTACATCACCATTTGTAATCTTCTTAATAATGTCCATAATAAATGCATAAGACAAATCTTTAATAGGAATATAAGTCATCAATACCAACTCACCACCAATATATTGTGTACTTTTGTTGGCATATTTGAATACCCCACCATGATATAATCTTATATCAACTTCATATGGAGCTTCCATCCTATATGTGAGTCAGTTAACAATTAACAAGTAACCAATAACAATAAATAAATTACCCAAAAACACTAACATAATTGTTAATTGTAACCCACTTCAATATTGGGGTCGTGATTATATTTGCCTAAGAAGTACCACCATAAACTATTATATTAGGGTTCTAATAAACAATTTAGGGTTCTAATAAACAACTAAACACATAATAATCAACTAAATTAGGGTTAATTGATGTGATAGGACATACCTCAATTATCGCATGCAACAGTGTCAAGTTACTCAAAGTAGATTCAGAAGGAGAAAGATGGATGTAATTGCAGTGTGCTTGAAAGAGGAGGAAGAGCGTTAATTTATTTTGAGGAATATGAATCAGGAGTAGAAGGAATTCACTTATGAAGCTCTACTTTGACATAAACGGGTAAAAAGAAATATAAAAGGGTCAATTTAAATGAGGGGTAAAATAGTCTTTTCATGTCTTAGTCACCAAATAGTTGGTCTTCGAAGAAAAATTGAAGCTAAGAAAAAATTAAGGTAGCAATTTTTAAAAAAAATTTAAGTAGGGAGCAATTACAAAAAAGATGGTTACACTTGGGAGTAGTTATCAAAAAACTCATATATTTATAATGTTCCACATTAATATTTTATTATATAATTACTTGCCCTAAGGTCGTAACCGATTCACAACGAAGCTATAATTATATCGCTACTAGATTTTCCATTTTATCTCTATTGATTTAAGTCTTTTAAAATCCTTTATTACTAAATTCTATTACGCTTAATTTTTTTTAATTTCCCTTTTTATCTCTATTGACGAGTTTTACGGGTATTAAACCTGCAGACATTCCCGATGCTAGCGTACATGATAACATTCCACCAATTGTGGGACAACCAGAAGTCAATCCCCCCACCAGTTCTTATTGGAGCTGAAAAGCGACTCCAATACTTGGAGGAGCAACTAATGTACCTCAAGGGAGATGACATATACAGGGATAATAATCGCAAATATGGAGCGGTAAATACCCAATTGCCAACCAACTTCAACATGCATGACTGACATCCCAAAGTTCAAGGGGCATGGGAACCCTTTGAATCATATTCGTGCTTTCAAAGATTACATGTCTATCAAAGGCATCAAACCTGAGATGTTCCTAAGGATCTTTCCTTCATCTCTCGACACCATTCCTAAGCAGTGGTTCTATCCTCTAGAACACAAGAAAATTGCAACTTGGGATGATGCCGCAATTGAGTTTGCCAAGCAGTACGCAGACAATGCTGAAATCCAAGTCAATATGCGTACTCTAGAGGTTCTTACCCAAAATGAGAAAGAAGGTTTCACCGACTTCCTAAGTAGGTGGAGGAAGATTAGCATACATCTTGTTGAACGTCCAGATGAAGCCACTCTTGTGGAAACGTTTGTGGATAATTTGAGACCTATTTATACAAACCACCTTAGGTACCCAAACATAAAGTCTTTCAAAGATTTAACTGTGCTAGGAACAAGAATTTAACTCTTGTTGAACCATCTAAAAAGAACAAACCACAAAGGAAATTCACAAGCATCGGTGATACATACTCCAATGCCTTGAAAAGGTTACCACAACAAGGCAAACTCCAACCCATAGAACCTACGCCTGATCCGGAAAAGAAAACTAGGTTCTGGGATGAGAATGCCTACTGCGAATATCACAGAGGTAAAGGGCGTGATACTGAGAAATGCTTCAAATTGAGGCATGTCCTTCAAGATATGATTGAAGATGGTCGTTTACCCATACCTCCTGGAGGTAAGCCTAACAATGCTCAGAATCCTCTTGAATTTCCGATGATTACAGATGAAGATTCCACCTTGGATTGTTCACACCTCATTTCCCCAATCGAAGATGAGATTCATGATAAGGGTAAAGTCGCGTCTCCTTAATCAAAGTAAACCTATATCACTACTAACTAA
The DNA here is from genome assembly GCA_022085475.1 of Heliosperma pusillum. NCBI lineage: Eukaryota > Viridiplantae > Streptophyta > Magnoliopsida > Caryophyllales > Caryophyllaceae > Heliosperma > Heliosperma pusillum. The sequence goes on from JAIUZE010074022.1 coordinate 22,433, forward strand.
CAGTCAGCGGTAAGTAAGGTATCGAATCCACAGGGAGGCAGTAGTATTCTAATCTGTTAAACTAAGCTTGTCTCTAAAGTAACAATTTCGGGGTTTGAGATTTGTGTTCTAAACTAATGGCAAACAATAACAATAAATAATAAAAATAACAATAACAATAACAACTAATAATAATAACAACTAATAATAAGCAATAACAATCTAATAAGGTTGAAAACAATGAGATTAAAAGTCTAGGGTCTCAGGTTCACTAGGATTATTGCTCAGGGGTAAGGATGAAATCAACTATCATGCAATAAAGCTATCTAAGGTCACAAGATCGGTCGATTCAATTATGCCCTTTAGATCTACAATTTAACATGTGATCGCTATCATTAAACGAGTTCTATTCAATTATCGTAGCCTATCTTAGTCTTAACCCGGTCGGTGTCAATCCTAATTTGCGAGACTAGTTAATTAATCCTGGCCAGTAATCAAACAACTAGAATTAAAACGATAATCAAACGATAACCATGCAATTGCAATTCAATTAATCAATCTACCCCTTCTAACAATCCTAGATCCCCTTTCAACCCTAGAAAGGAATTTAGCTGCTCATAACGATATAAACAACAACAATAATAATTAAAGTAAACATGATTAACAACAATGAAAGGATGAACAAAGAATAATTAAAGAACAAGAAGACAATTAAATAAATAACTAAGAAAGATTGAAGAATACCGATTACAAGATGAACTAAAGATAATCGTCTTTGATGAATAAAATCCGGAGGCAAAGTAAACTAAATTAGGGTTTCTGATTTAAAGCCTAAAAGTATTAAAAAGCATAAGAAAGTATATGAAAGCATGTCTAATTAAGAAAGACGAGCTTTCTTTTTATAATCCAAAAGATCTAACTAATTAGGTTAAAATTAAGGAAAACACGAAAAAGCCGCCGAAATAATGACTTGCTCGATCGAGCAAGCGCCTTCTGCTCGATCGAGCAAGACCTGACCACGACTCGGTCGAGCAATGTTGTTCTTCTCGATCGAGCAGACCTTCATTTAGCTTGTTTCTTCGACATTTTCTTCATTTCTTCTCTTTTCTTCCTCGATTTCCGTGCCTAGCTTCTACGATCCAACTCCGCCATGCTCCATATCTACTCAAAAAGCTCCAAATGCATCCAATCTGCATTAAAACATAACAAAAGCGGCAGAATCGATATTCTAGCTAAAATAGCATAAAATAAGCAAGGAAAGACGGTAAATCGAGTTATTTGTATTTAAGGGAGGCATAAAATATGTATATAAATAATGATCATCAAACTCCCCCAAACCAATCCTTTGCTTGTCCCAAGCAAAGCACTCGACACATACAAAGACAAACATACAAATGGTGAATGAAAAACTCAAAGCTAATGTTAATGCACATACAAATCCCAAGCTATCCAAATCTATAACAAAGTAATGACCAAGTTGTACCAATAAAACAAATTCAAAGGTACGGGAAAGTAGAAAACGCAGCTCATATTCCAAGATTTTACATGATACCGTAGTGTAGACAAAAACCAAATACCTTTCAATCTTGCAAGGCTCAATTTGTCGGATTCTCACGGATTCACTCAAGCACTCATAAGTTTATGTAAGGGTGAGTTTTGCGAAGATAGAAAGAAATAGAAACACTCACTCAACTTATGAAACATGCATGCATTCTAATGTGATAGTAATTTCCCCAACTAATACGCATTCGATATAAATTACATGAATCAGGACAAAAGGGAGGCTAATGGGTGAAGGTATAGAAGTGGATTGTGCCAAGGCACGTATGGGAATGTGGGGCTAACACCGGTAGTCGCAGCGACACTTACCAAAACAAATCTACAAGACTAGCACAAACCAACACCGACTAGAGAAATCATCTTAAACTCTGACAACACAAGAGAGATATTGATATTGCTTTCTGAAAAATGCATTAGACTCTAGTATAATCCATTTCATTATCCCTTGAATAATTCAATGAAGCAACATATTCTTTTTTTCTTTTTTTCTTTCTTTTCTTCTTTTTCATTTCCAATCATATCTTTCTTTTTCATTTTTTTTCTTTTCAAATCTTTTTCTTCATAACATTTCTCAACAAAGGGAATAAATGACACAATTGCCAACATACTTGCTACACCCATTTGATATTCTTTTTTCAGAAATCCCGACCCAACCATAGTAGACAAGTAGATAAGAAAAACATACAACTGCAACTATCCCGATAAGGTAGGCAAATTCTAGGAATGTAGCTATCATATGGCTTGTAAAACAGGCTACAAAAGGCTCAAATTGGCTAAATGTAAAGAACTCAATAATAAGGGTATAAAATTAAGTCTTTTTGGCTATGTGAGGCTTATTTGAACAAAAAGAATCACCTTTCTTCATGCACTTATCAAACGAACGCGTATAGTATCAAGAAACGAATGTCACACTTATGCAATTTGATATTACATATTCCACAAGGAGCACCACACTCAAGCCTAAAAACAATGAGACCAGTTTATTGATGTTCCTGGCCTAGGAAGCTCTATAGACCTAAGAATTTTAAGTGGTTCACCAACAAAAATCACCAAATCTAATTAGTATAAGGTATGTCAAAAACGGTCAAGACTTGTAATATGAGCTTTGTTTTCAAAAATAGTAAGTCAAAACAATGTACATGGATAACTTATTTGGGATTCAAATGCAGAAACAATGCAAATTATCATCATTGTAATTCAATTCACCAAGACTCGACCTAATAAAATGAAAACATGTTTTTGGATTTTGTAAATTTTCAATTTTTTTTTGATTTTTTTTTTTAAAAATAAACTAAACACACAACATAAATAAAGACTCTCCCCCAAACCTAAATGTCACAGTGTCCTCATTGTGACGCTAACAGCACAACATCACACAATCAACCAACAGCAGCAACCTAAAGGACACCACTAACAAAAGGGAATGGGAAATAACTAAAAGAAAATACAATAAAAGAAAGTACAAGGATAGATAATACCAGCTGTATAGACATAGCTTCCCCCAAACCAGCTGCAAAATGGGGGTGCAGTGACCAACTGCCACTACTGCGCCTGATCATCATCATCATCATCATCATCGCCCCTCTCAGCAGCACCAGAAGAAGAAGCCCGAAACGGGTCACCAAACCCACCAACTGGAGCATCCGGTTGGATAGGAGTATACCAAGAACGACCCAGGCAACCATAATCGTGACTAAACTCCTGGGAAAACTGCTGAGGAGTCACCCCATAATTATCAAACACACCCGTCTCATCACCCGGACCTCGGTAGTAGCTCGGCGGAGTCCAACTAGCAGTGGCATTAAGATCAGTCCGCATAAGGTTCTCCCAAAGTTCCCTCATCACCAAGTCATTGTTAATTCCTTGGTGAATCCTAATCTCCCTCTCCAAAGCCGGATCATAGGTGTAAGCAGGTGGAGGGTAAGGGTAAGGAGCTGGGGTGGGTGTAAAGTGTGGAATCGGGGTGGTGGTAGCCTGAGTAGAAGTAGAAGGAGTGATCCGCCAACGAGGTCGACGGTTCTCGGCCAAAGCAAAAACAATCTCAGGTGGAACCACATAAGAACGAGGGGGAGGGGTAGGTCCAGTCTCAGGATCATGAGTGGGTAACCGCTCTGTAGAAGGTAAATGGTTATCCCTATCGGGAAGAGCTATCCACTGGGTCCCCCGTACTCGCCACTGAAATCTATCGTTTCCTAACGCATTTATCCAGCAAAGGGTGTGGCGCAAGTACTCCTCGTCCACTCTAGGGGCATGAAGCTGGGTCATGGGTGTGTATCTACGGTCTCCCCCAAACCCAGCAAGTCTCCTAGCCAACCTAGTGACCCAGGCACCACAATCTAAGGAATGCTGGGTAGCGGAAGTGATCCTACAGAAAGCAAAGCACACCAAACCAACCGGATTGAAATAAAAATCATTCTCATGCATGGGGTTGAGGGTAGAAGCAAGTAATAAGACCTCATGAGAATTAAGCTTACTTAGGTCCTTCCTAGCAAATAAAAGGAGGCTAAAGAAACGCAAAAACAACCTTAGACAAGGATGTTGCACATCATTGACCGCCATAGCGTTAACACGTGCCTCAGGAAGACCAGTAAATAAACGAAAATATTCAACGGCTTGAAAGCCGGAAGGAACAGCAATAAAAGCATCATCGTCACCGACAGAAAGACCCAAATGATTCGCCAATTCGGCATACGTCAACACAAAATCCCGATTAAGCAACCTAAAAGATACACTGTCATTGGTCTCGTCCCAATCATAGGAACTGAAAAATTCTAGTGTCAAAGGTCGGTATGAAAGCTCATTAAGAGAATATAGCCCCCCAAACCCAATTCGGTGAAACATAGCAAACATGGCATTCCCAAAACAGAGTGAATCAAGAACGTTGGGGCACACACAGCGAGTAGGGTCCATAGGACGACCAATAAGCAAAGCAAAGCGGTCATGCTACTCTTGTGTGTTGAAAACGATCCAAGGGTAATCGGGGTTACTCGGAATCGCCTCTACTTCGGGTTGTCGAACAAGACGCGGTGCTCTACGACGTTTACTAGTTCCTTCTTGCCTAGACATAGCTAATTAAAGTAAATAAAACACAACAAACACAACTCTATGCTCAAAAGACGGATTAGCAAAGCCTAACTTGAAAAAAAATCAAATTTGAGTCTAAAACGCAAGAAAGACGGAGCAATTAGCAATGCAAGAGTGAATAATTACTAAATAACAAAGCTAGGAAGCAACAACAATGAATTAGAAGCACAAAATTGAAGAAATAAGAAGCAAACCCTAGATTCACAATTTGGGCAAAATAAGGGAGCAAGAACACCAATTTCTTCACAAATTGAACTTAAAACAAGTAATAGAATGATTGTTGATGCTAGCTTGATGATTAATTGATGATTAGAAGGAGTTTGCTTAAGGTATTTGAGAGAATAAGGGTGAGGGAGAGAATAAAAAAGACGAAATAAGAAGAAGAATGAGGAAAAATTGGGGAAGCCTGCTATTTACTAACGTCAGACCGGTCGGACCGGACCGGACTCGATCGAGCAGGTCAGGTCTGCTCGATCGAGCAACCAAAAATTCCCAGATTTTTCGCCTTTGCTCGAGTGGCTGATGTTGGTGTGCATGAAAAACTCGATCGAGCAAGAGCGTGCTCGATCGAGCAACCTATGATTTTCCCGTCTTCCACTTGTTTTCCCTTCTTTTCTTCCTTTTTTTCTTTTCTTTTCTTTTCGTTCTTCATTATTAAAGCGACTTCCAATTGTATTAGCTGTAATCACTCAATAAAATTGTTAGATCGCTCCCTCACCGCACTCAAGAAAGCACAACTATATTAACTATCCAAACTAAATCGAATTTAACTATAACATTAATAACTACGCTACTCGAAATAAAATTTACAAATGAATTACAAGTAAATACGGGTTGCCTCCCGGTTAGCGCTGGTTTATAGCGGTCCCGCACGACCGTGTTACCTCAAAGTCATGGGGATTTATCAAGAGTGAGAAGGTCGACGGCCTCTATCACTCCAATAAATGCTCCATCATAATAGATCTTCAAGCGTTGACCATTGACTTTGAAAACCTCACCCTTGTCGGTTTGTAGTGAAACCGACCCAAACTTGTTTACCTCGGTAACTGTGAACGGTCCTGACCATCTGGACTTGAGTTTACCTGGAAACAAACGCAAACGGGAGTTAAATAATAATACTTTATCACTAATTTTAAATTCCCGCTGCATGATATGCTTGTCATGCCATTTCTTAGTCTTCTCCTTGTAAACCCGAGCACTATCATAGGCATGCAATCGAAACTCATCAAGCTCGTTCAACTGCATAAGTCGTTTCTCACCCGCAGTGAGGGATCCATATTAAGCTCTTTTATGGCCCACATAGCCCTATGCTCAAGTTCTACCGGTAAGTGGCACGCCTTGCCATAGACTAACCGGTATGGAGAAGCACCAATTGGAGTCTTAAAAGCAGTTTGGTAAGCCCATAAAGTGTCATCAAGCTTACGACTCCAATCCTTCCTAGATTTACTCACGACTTTCTCAAGGATTGACTTAATCTCCCTATTAGAAACCTCTACCTGCCCACTTGTCTGCGGATGATAACTTAACCCCCGACGATGTGTAACGCCATATTTCTTCAATAAAGAGTTAAGATGACGTTCATTGAAATGCTTTCCTCCGTCGCTAATGAGAGCACGAGGAACACCAAATCGTGGGTAAATGATCTTCTGAAACAGTTTGATAACTGCTTTGGCATCACAAGTAGGAGTGGCAATGGCTTCCACCCATTTGGAGACATAATCAACTGCTACCAGAATATATTGGTTACCATGGGAAGATGGGAATGACCCTTGGTAGTCAATACCCCAAACATCGAATATCTCAACTTCCAAAATACCCGTTTGAGGCATCTCATGCCTTTGAGAAATGTTACCCGTCCTTTGACATGCGTCACAAGAACGGACAAAAGTAGTAGCATCCTTGAGAATAGTCGGCCAATAAAAACCCGACTGCATAACTTTAGCAAACGTCCTCGAGGGACCATGATGACCGCCATATGAAGAAGAGTGACAATGAAAAAGGATGGCGTGTACCTCACCCTCTGGAATACATCGTCGATAAATGCCGTCGGCACATTCCCGGAATAGATAAGGATCATCCCAAAAATACCTCTTGACATCATGTTGAAACCTCTTTTTTTGCTGATAGGATTGATCTGGAGGCATAATTCCCCCAACCAAAAAGTTAGCATAATCGGCAAACCATGGAGTTTCCATGGTAATGGCAAGGAGATGATCATCAGCAAACGAATCATCAATGGGGATGGAATCTCCCTCTTCAAACCTCAGACGAGACAAATGGTCAGCAACCACATTCTCTGCACCTGACTTATCCCGGATCTCCAAATCAAATTCTTGTAACAACAAGATCTAACGAATAAGCCTAGGTTTGGCTTCCTTCTTAGCCAACAAGTATTTCAGTGCTGCATGGTCAGTATAGACTATCACCTTAGAACCCACAAGATAGGCTCTAAACTTGTCTAAGGCGAAGACAACTGCAAGTAACTCTTTCTCAGTGGTAGCATAGTTAACTTGCGCATCATCCAACGTCTTACTGGCATAGTAAACTGCATGTAGCACCTTATCCTTCCTTTGCCCCAAAACAGCCCCAACTGCATAGTCACTGGCATCACACATTATCTCAAACGGCAATGTCCAATCAGGAGACTGGATAATAGGAGCTGAGATTAGAGCTTGTTTAATCCTGTCAAAAGACTTAACACACTCATCAGTAAACACAAACGGGGCATCCTTATAGAGAAGCTTAGTCATTGGTTGAGCAATCTTTGAAAAATCCTTAATAAAACGGCGATAGAACCCCGCATGACCAAGGAAACTTCTAACACTTTTAACATTCACCGGGTAGGGTAATTGCTCAACCACTTCCACTTTAGCTTTATCCACTTGGATGCCTCGTCCAGACACCAAATGACCAAGTACCACCCCTTCAGTTACCATGAAGTGGCACTTCTCCCAGTTTAACACAAGATTGCTTTTCTCACAACGTTGCAAGACCTTAGTCAGATTAGCTAAACAACTATTAAAATCGGTCCCATAAACACTGAAGTCATCCATAAAGACCTCCATAATAGACTCGATATAATCAGAAAATATAGCCATCATACAACGTTGAAAGGTGGCAGGGGTATTACATAACCCAAAAGGCATTCTTCGGTAAGCAAAGACATCATAAGGGCATGTGAAGGTAGTCTTTTCCTGATCGTCAGGATGAATGGGGATTTGAAAGAATCCCGAGTAGCCATCTAGATAACAAAAATACTTATGACACGCTAGACGCTCTAACATTTGGTCAATGTAGGGAAGAGGGAAGTGGTCTTTCCTAGTGGCTACATTCAGCCTCCTATTATCAATACACATCCTCCACCATGTCACTAGTCTAGTAGATATGAGCTCGTTTTTCTCATTAGTGACGACCGTAATCCCTCCCTTCTTAGGGACTACCTGAACAGGACTAACCCACTTGGAATCCGAAATAGCATATATGATTCTTGCATCTAATAGTTTCTCCACCTCTTTTTTAACTACCTCTTGTATAGTGGGGATCAAACGACGCTGACCCTGCCTACAAGGTTTGTGGTCTTCTTCTAAGTGGATACGGTGCATGCAAAAGTCAGGACTAATACCTTGCAAATCATCAATGCTATAACCTATAGCCTTTTTATGTCTTTTTAAAACCACCAATAAATCAGAAAGTTGGCTTTCAGATAGGCTAGCACTGACAATTACAGGATTCATCTCATGGGAATCAAGAAAAACATATTTAAGATGAGAGGGGAGGGGTTTAAGTTCAGGTTTCTTTACCTCGGTAACCTTAGGGGGATTACCTAAGCTATAAACTTTCTGTAACTTGCAGTCCTCTCCTATGAGCAAATTTTCCATCTCAACTACTTCTTCATTCAGTGAGCTTCCAGCTTCAGCAGTGCTGGAAATTAAGGCGATCTCCAGAGGATCCATATTCAAACACAAAGAAAGACAGTCATCAATAGATAAATCAACAATATTGACTCTATGACATGTCTCTTCTAACATGGGATGTTTCATGGCATTATCCAAGTTGAAAGTGATTGTATCATCCCCCACTGTTAGTGTAAGTCTCCCATTCTTAACATCTATAACCGCCCCCGCAGTATGGAGGAATGGTCGTCCCAATATGATAGGAATTTGGGTGTCCTCAGCCATATCTAACACAACAAAGTCAATTGGTATGAAAAACTTCCCTACTCTGACCGGTACGTCTTCTAAAATCCCTAAAGGGTGTTTAATAGAACGGTCGGCCATTTGTAAGGTCATGGTTGTAACAGTAAGTTGACCCATATTAAGCTTTTTGCATATAGAAAATGGCAAAACACTAACACTAGCCCCTAAATCACAAAGGGCTTTATCAATTGCCAAGCAACCTATATTACAAGGAATAGAAAAACTTCTTGGATCCTTTAGCTTTGGTGGTGATCTGGATTGCAACACAGCACTGCATTCCTCAGTAAATGCAACCGTCTCCACTTCATTAAAGGACCGCTTCCTTGTCAATATATCTTTCATGAACTTTGCATAAGCCGGCACTTGAGTAATCAACTCGGTAAAAGGTACACTCACTTGCATATTCTTGACCACTTCCATAAACCTCCCAAACTGTTTATCAAGCTTGGATTTATGTTGGCGGTGCGGAAAAGGAAGTGCAATGGTAATGGGCTCGGCTTCTTTAGCTTTGGAAGATGAATTGGAAGTGTTTTCATCCTGATCAGGGGTTGCTCGATCGAGTTTTGCTGTACTGTAACTTTCAGAAACTTCCCGAGACGAATTTGAGCAAATTTTCTGGGTTGCTCGATCGAGCAAGGGGGTTATGCTCGATCGAGCAACCTCTTTTTCAGCCTCTTTTTCGCCTTTTTCCGAACTTTGATCAGCAACTTCCAAGCTTTCATTGGTTGCATCCCTTATCATTTCAGGGCCTTTGTAATGGGTTCCACTCCTCAAGGTGATAGCATTGGCTTGTTCATGTGGAGGGTGTCCTTGAGGAGGAAGATTACCTGGTTGTTTATGTGGATTTTGAATTGCCAATTGGGCAAGATGAGTGTCAACCATCTTATTATGAGCTATTAACTGTGATATCTGAGCATCTTGCTTTTGTTGGATCATAAGACTCTGCTGCAACATGGCTTTTAATTCCGCCATATCATTACTTGGAGATGGTGGAGGTGGAGGTTGTTGAAAGTTTTGGCCTCCTTGATTGGAACGATTGAAGTTACCTTGGAAATTGCGATTCTGAGGAATCACATAAGAGGAACCTTGTTGCTGATGTGGCGGTGGGGTAGGATTAAGAACATTCTGACTTCGGTAGGATAGATTGGGATGCTCTTTTGTCCTTTCATTGTAAAACTTGGAGTAAGGTGTACCTTGCTTAAAAGATTGAAAGGCAAGGACTTGCTCAACCGTACTCATACATTCCACTGCATTATGCCCTATAGTACCACATCGTTCACAGGTTGGCTCTTGTTGTACCATGGCATGAACCGTTTGCTTATTTTCCAAAGACTTTGAAGTTTATAACTCGGCAATTTTGGCAGTTAATGCCTCCAACTGAGCTGCAACTGCATTATCCGTACCTCCTCTCCTCACATTACCCCTAGGATTCCCATACTCAGCAGTGTGAGTAGCCATCTCATCAATTAACTTCCAAGCATTGGCATCAGTAGTGTTATTTTGGAATCTCCCATTAGCAGCAGAATCTAACAAATTCCTTTGATCATCATATAACCCATTATAAAATTGGTTGCATAAGAACCAAGTATCAAAACCATGATGTGGAACAGACTTGACAAGCTTTTTGAAGCGAACCCAGGCCTCATTAAAGTTCTCTTGGGGACCTTGTTTGAAACTTGTGATTTGGCTTCGAATGTCATTGGTTTTCTGTGGCGGAAAATATCTTTTGTAGAATGCAAGAGCCAAAGAATTCCAATCGGTGATTCCAAGTGCAGCCATATCTAACTCACTCAACCAATCTTCTGCCTCGTCTCGTAATTAAAAGGGAAACAACACCAACTTGATCTGATCTTGTGTCACTCCACCCGTTAAAGGAATAGAGCAACAATAGTTAGTGAATTTTTCCATATGCTTAGCAGGATCCTCAGTAGGGCTTCCTCCAAACAAGTTTCGCTCCACCAAAGAGATATAAGATGGACGAATCTCAAAAGTACTATTACCCGTAGTAGGGAGTTGAAATCCCTTGGGAATAGATGCAACGGTAGGCTCCGAATGGCTGGCTAGAGTAGACATGGTTGTAGTAGGTGCAGAAATATGTGTATCCTCTTCTAAGGATGGTTTTTCTGCGACGAATTCGGCGTAAACTGTTTCAAGCGTACTCAAGTCTTTCGCTTCTTGAATTTCCTTCCAAAAGTTTCGTCTAGACCGGAGAGTCTTCTATGGTTCGGAATCGTAGGGCACGAGAACGGACCTAGAACACCTAGGCATAAACAAAAACTAAAGAAAAGGATGAGAACTGTCTCAAGGAACTTAGGTTCCCTGAGACGAATTAAGAAAGACAAACTAAGTAGAAACAAACGGAAAATTGTTGCCTCCCCGGCAACGGTGCCAAATTTGATAAGGGTAAAGTCGCGTCTCCTTAATCAAAGTAAACCTATATCACTACTAACTAACAGTCAGCGGTAAGTAAGGTATCGAATCCATAGGGAGGCGGTAGTATTCTAATGTGTTAAACTAAGCTTGTCTCTAAAGTAACAATTTTGGGGTTTGAGATTTGTGTTCTAAACTAATGGCAAACAATAACAATAAATAATAATAATAACAATAACAACTAATAATAATAACAACTAATAATAAGCAATAACAATCTAATAAGGTTGAAAACAATGAGATTAAAAGTCTAGGGTCTCCGGTTCACTAGGATTATTGTTCAGGGGTAAGGATGAAATCAACTATCATGCAATAAAGCTATCTAAGGTCACAAGATCGGTCGATTCAATTATGCCCTTTAGATCTACAATTTAACATGCGATCGCTATCATTAAACGAGTTCTATTCAATTATCGTAGCCTATCTTAGTCTTAACCCGGTCGGTGTCAATCCTAATTTGCGAGACTAGTTAATTAATCCTGGCCAGTAATCAAACAACTAGAATTAAAACGATAATCAAACGATAACCATGCAATTGCAATTCAATTAATCAATCTACCCCTTCTAACAATCCTAGATCCCCTTTCAACCCTAGAAAGGAATTTAGCTACTCATAACGATATAAACAACAACAATAATAATTAAAGTAAACATGATTAACAACAATGAAAGGATGAACAAAGAATAATTAAAGAACAAGAAGACAATTAAATAAATAACTAAGAAAGATTGAAGAATACCGATTACAAGATGAATTAAAGACAATCGTCTTTGATGAATAAAATCCGGAGGCAAAGTAAACTAAATTAGGGTTTCTGATTTAAAGCCTAAAAGTATTAAAAAGCATAAGAAAGTATATGAAAGCATGTCTAATTAAGAAAGACGAGCTTTCTTTTTATAATCCAAAAGATCTAACTAATTAGGTTAAAATTAAGGAAAACACGAAAAAGCCGCCGAAATAATGACTTGCTCGATCGAGCAAGCGCCTTCTGCTCGATCGAGCAAGACCTGACCACGACTCGGTCGAGCAATGTTGTTCTTCTCGATCGAGCAGACCTTCATTTAGCTTGTTTCTTCGACTTTTTCTTCATTTCTTCTCTTTTCTTCCTCGATTTCCGTGCCTAGCTTCTACGATCCAACTCCGCCATGCTCCATATCTACTCAAAAAGCTCCAAATGCATCCAATCTGCATTAAAACATAACAAAAGCGGCAGAATCAATATTCTAGCTAAAATAGCATAGAATAAGCAAGGAAAGACGGTAAATCGAGTTATTTGTATTTAAGGGAGGCATAAAATATGTATATAAATAATGATCATCAATTCACATGTTAGAAAATGAAGGAAGATATTCCACCATTTCTCCTACCATCGATGACTTCATCGCATGGGCTAAGAGTGTAAGTAGACAAGTTTCGGAGCTTGAGACTATTATGGCATCTCTACGCATTCCAGGTGCCAAGCCCCAAGAAAGCGTACCACGAATTCCAATTCTATCTCAAGAGTCTACTATGCAAGAAATGATCACCACATGTAATAACCTAGTCAAACGAGTAATCACTTTGAAAGCCGAAATCATCAGACTGACAGAACTCAATACCGTCAACGGAATATGGACCGATGACAACGAGGATGAATACCTCACAAAACCTCATCAAACCCAAGATAGTGAAGATATAGTCAGGGCTAGTGAAGATCAAGATATAGATTACCTTACTCGATCAAGGCGTCCTTATCAAGGTGTCTCTCAGAATGGTCCTACCATTAATGGTCCAGCTACTAACACCAACGTCGTCACGCCAAACGAGGGCAAAGATACATCTACTGACCATCTACTAAAACAACTATAGAAGACAAAGGCTGATCTTTCAGTCTGGCAGTTAGAGTTCATTTCCCCATCGCCAAGCCTTATTACAAGCTTTGGCAAAGCTCAATGTAGTGCACGACTCTTCACCTGACGACGTAGTCAACTTGGTCCTCCACGACTCAATTAAGCTAAGTAACCCAATTACTTTCTCAGATGAGGATTTACCTCCTATTGGTGCCAGTCACAATCTCGCTCTATATATCACAATCACGTGCCTAAAGAAGAACCTACCAATGACTTTGGTAGATGATGGCTCCGCAGTCAATGTCATACCACTAAAGACAGCGCGTAAATTAGGCATGAAAGAATCAGATTGGGCTCCTACCAACCAAGATGTTCAAGAATATGATGGAACACGACGTAAGATGATATGGCTAATTAACCTCTCCATAGCCACTGGGCCAATTGAACGAAAAGTCAACTTCCAGATTGTGGACATCAGATTATGCTTACTCCTTGTGTTTTTCTGAATGCAATTCTTTTTACGATGATAATGAGGATAATCCTGACCCAGACTCAATCGAATTACCCATCGACGTAGGGACCGAAGTAAAACCCCGAGAACTTAGGATAGGGACGACCTTAAACCCGACCGAAATGGCCAGTTTCGTCGACCTTCTACACGAATTCAAAGACGTCTTCGCTTGGTCTTACAAAGAAATGCCAGGGATTGACAGAGATATCGCTGAGCACCGAATTCCAATCAAACCAGGTTTCAAACCCTTAAAACAGAAGCTTCGTCGGATGAGGACTGAATGGGCTCTTAAGATCAAAGAAGAGGTCGATAAGCAATTCAAAGTCGGGTTCATCAAAATTTCCGAGTACTCTGACTGGGTGGCTAACGTAGTCCCCGTACCCAAAAAGGATTGGCGAATCCGGGTTTGTGTTGATTTCAGAGACTTAAACAAAGCGAGTCCCAAGGACGATTTTCCTCTACTACATATCGACATATTGGTAGATGATACAACAGATCACGCGTTGTTATCCTTCATGGATAGGTATGCCGAGTATAATCAGATCAAAACGGCCGAAGAATATATGCATAAGACAGCCTTCGTCACGCAATGGGGCACGTATTGCTACACAGTTATGCCATTTGGGCTAATTAATGTCGGAGGCACATATCAACGTACCGCGACCACACTGTTACACGACATAATGCATAAAGAAGTAGAGATGTACGTAGATGATATGATTGTCAAATCCAAAGACAGGAAGTGACACATCGACAACCGTCGCAAATTCTTCCCCAGATTGCGCAAGTACAACATGAGACTCAATCCTCATAAATGTGCATTTGGAGTAACATCAGGCAAACTTCTGGGATACGTCGTCAGGAAAAGGGGAATAGAAATTGATCCATCCAAGATCAAAGCCTTAATCGAAATGCCGCAACCCCAAACAGAGAAGGAGGTTAGAGGATTCCTAGGCAAGGTACAATATGTGAGTCGATTCATATCGAAACTCACCGTGATCTGCGAACCTATTTCCAAAACGCTTAAGAAAATAGATCATACCATGTGGGATGACGACTGCCAAAAAGCATTTGACAAAATTAAAGAGAATTGGCTAAGCCATCAGTGCTAATGCCTCCTCAACGAGATCAACCTCTTGGTTTATATCTCACAGTGACAGAAACAGTCATGGGGGCTATGCTCGCACAAACCGTTGGAAAAGAAGAAAAGGGCTATCTACTACCTTAGTAAGAAGTTCTTGGAATATGAGTGTAAATGCACACCTCTTGAAAAGACATGCCTCGCTCTTGTGTGGGTAACAAAGAAGCTACGCCACTACATGCTTAGCTACTCCGTCAAGGTGTACTCCAAAATGGACCCTATCAAATACCTTTAGAGAAACCCATCCTCAACGGATGTTTGGCAAGATGGACCTTAATGCTCTCAGAGTTCAATCTCAAATATGTACCTCTGAAAGTCATAAAGGGATGCGTCGTTGCTGAGTTTTTCGCAGATAATCCAATCAACGATGCTCAGACATTAGACATGTGGTCATTTCCAGATGAAGACATACTACAGACTTGTGTGGACTCCTGGGACCTTTATTTTGACGGGGCATCAAATTTAAGAGGATTTTGAGTGGGAGTATTGCTCATTTCTCCTGAAGGTGAGCATACCATGTTGTCTGTCAAACTCGACTTCAAGGTGACAAATAACGCAGGGGAATATGAAGCTTGCCTCATTTGTCTACAAGGAGCAGCCGGTTTAGGCGTTAAAAATCTTCGGGTTCATGGAGACTTCTCCTTGATCATCAACCAGGTTACAGGATCATGGAAAGTTCAAAGTGAAAGTCTAGCACCCTATCAGACTAGAATAGATCAAGTCGCCCAGTTTTTTGATCAAGTCACTTATCTACATCTACCTCGAGAAGAGAATCAATTCGCAGATGCTCTTGCGAAACTTGCGGCCATGATCAATATGCCAGACAACATGATCGAAATGCTTTTATGCATCGAACGACGGTCAGAACCGGCCTATGTACACCAACTTATAGATGAAGAAGAAAGCCCAGAGGAACTCTGGTTCCAAGCCATTCTAAATTTCAAACTCAATGGCACATACCCACAAGAAATAGATAAGAGGGGACAACGCGCCATACGCCTATTAGCCTCTCAATACCTCCTCATGCAAGGAGAACTGTACAAAAGAACACCTCTTGGTGTCCTCTTGCGTTGCCTTGATCGTTCACAGGCACAAAAGGTAATTATGGAAGAGGTTCACGATGGAGAATGCGGTCCCCACATGAGTGGACCCATGATGGCAAAGAAAATCACACGTCTAGGATTCTACTGGACGACAATGGAGTCAGATTGTATTAAGTACGTCAGGCACTGCCATAATTACCAAATCTTCAGGAATGTGCAGCATGTTCCTCCCTCAATGCTTTACACTATGACATCTCTTTGGCCATTTTCTGCTTGGGGAATCGACATCATTGGAAAGATCACCCCAGCCGGAACAGGAGGTTACTGCTTCATTTTGGTAGTTATCGATTACTCCACCAAATGGGTCGAGGTATCCTCCTACACTAGTCTTAACGCTAAAAATGTGGCAAAGTTCATACAAACCAATATTATCTGCCGATATGAGAACCATGCTCTATATGGTGGACTCCACCCGGATATGCAACTATTGGAAAAATAAACTGAAGAGTGAAGGTGGTCCCTTGATTCGATGGATTGTGCCATGGTGTCATCTCAGGCCAGTCACTGGAGTATCATCTCTGGATCCTACTCGGTCAGTTCGCCTTCTTGGCTTGGAATTTATGGTATGTATATTTTCGGAGAGATTGTTGAGGCAAATGGGCCTTAAACAGAAAATTATGAGGCTTGATACTGTTCCCCAGACTGCCTTGGCTCATACTGTAATGGTCCCTTGATTCGATGTGTCGTCCTTATTTTCTACAATTGTTTTATTCTTTGTTCCTTTCTTATTCTTTGTAAATTTAGTCTAGGACCTTTTTGAGTGTTAGTTCCCATAGTCTAGAAACTTATTGTAATTCTTGTATATATTGAACACAAGAAAATGAGAAAGCAATGAACACAACACATTCATTCAAAAACAATTATCTCATCTTTTATTCTTTACAACACAAATTTTCTCATTGAAGACGGGTACTATTCGTCACAAGCTGAAGACGGATAGTGCCCCTCTCACAATATGCAAATGGAGAGGGCTAATAGAGCCCCCACTTGCCCTCCCACTTGTATATTGTGAGACTACACTGTGTTAGGGTACTATCCGTATTCAGCTTGTGACGAATAGTCCCGTCTTCAGTAAGTCCTACTGAAAACGCTAACCTTGAAAAAACATCAATCCATATTTTATGAACTGTACCCGTCGTCCATGTTTTCGACTCATCTAACCGATACGACCCGTTTGCCAAGTATAGTTCTCTACTCTCGAAGTCTCGAGTCTCGAGTCTCGAGTCTCGAGTCTCTACCATACTCGATAGTCCAGACTCAAAGCAGGTAACCCAACACGGCTAACACCCCTAAAACCCTCTCCAGTCTCACCCTAAAACCCCTCTTCTCTATCATTTCCCATTTCCCATTTCCCAGAACTTTGAATCAACGAAATTAAGAGGGGTTTGATCATCATTTCTATTTAATGACAATGGCACTCTTACGATCCAATCTAATTCGAAACGTTTTACGAGTCACTCAGCTTCATCAAAACCCTCATTCTTCGTATGTTTTCTGTTTCTCCATTTCACCTATATCACTTTATTTCTTCATTTTCTTTCGTTGCTATACCTAATTTTTAGCTTTTATGTTAAATGTTTTTAGGTTTGCAAGTTCCAGAAATTATTCTAATGCCATTACAATTGGTATGATTTCTACTCCCTTTTCTCAGTGCACCTAAACTTGTTATTGATTCTATTTACTTCTAATTAAGTTGTTATCTTGATTATTATGTTTGCTCAATTATATTTTTTATTCGATAATTTATTTGGTTTTATCAGCTGAATTGACGTTTATACTGATTCATTGGTATGCTCGGTTATGTATGGAAGCTGTTGGCTTCAATTCATTCGTCACCTCGTAAATGCTATCATGAAGTGGATGTACTGTCGTAATGTCGTTGGGAGAGTACAAGGCTGAGAGCGCTGAATTATGACATTTGATCGGTCAATTAAACTTTGCGCAGTACTCTCTTAATCCTATGTCATATTTAGGATCTAGTGATATTATATGATTTTTTCCCCTCGACTTAAAGGATTAACGAGTAGAGATACCACTATCCACTTAAGTAGGATAGTATAAGACGTTCACACTTTTATTCAAAGAGTGGCCAGTTATTTTTGAGTGAACCATAAAAGGAAAAGTAGATAATATATATGGGATGAAAGGAGTACAACTTAAGGGGAGGTGACATTTTTTGGGAACCTTGGATCTGAATAATGGTAGGAGTGTATGTTTGTGTACATGGTACGTAAAATCGTGGCAGGTTTCCTTCGTAATGACTAGTAAGAGCTTGATTGTAAGTGCTTTTACTTGTTCAACTTTATAGAGTCTTCTAGTATGAAGCTATATGTAGCATTAATTTGTTTTCTAATACTGTTAGTCACTTGTTCATCTTGTTATTGCTCTTCTATATGCCTGTAAACATAGTAAACAATGAGCATGGTTTTAAATCTCGGAATCGGTCGTAGTCGCAGTAGCTGTATAATCGGTCCTTAATCGGCCGTCGCGGCCTGTTTGCGGAGAATCTCAGTGATTTCTCGAGAGATATCTCGTATCGATAGAGCGAAATTCCGATACAACTCCTCCGATACGATACAACTCTGCCGAGATTTTGAACCATAATAATGAGTGTCATGGATTTCAAATATGCTCACACTTTAGTTCCTGATAGGAACTACTATATATCTTATATGCTTTACATGAGTTTTCTTCCCCTGCATTATTAGGGCGTGGAGCTAATATTGGGAGGAAGTGTGCTACCTTATTTAAGATATATGACTCTCCATTGCCCCATGGAAGTACTAGGGTACTTCGCTCCACGATGGTAAATCTCTCCTGCTTTGACGCTGTTTATAAGCTACTACATTACTTGTTGAGGCAGTCATTTATATTATTACATTCTCTTCCATCACATGATCATACTTGTATACAACCTTACATAATTTGACTTGTTTTCACCCCTCCAAATCAGGCTGCTGAGTTGTCAATTTTGTTACCGGAAGTTAGGCCGATGTCAACCCAAGTAAAACCGTCTCCTCAAGTACGACAAATGGTAAGCTCTTTTTATTTTCATGTTCTCTACAATAATATGAACATTAACATACTAAGATAAGAATTTAAAGTAGATCGAATTGAACACCTCCAGCAACTGCTACTGAACTCTTTAATCTGATTTCGTTGAAATGGATTTGGCTTTTCGAATCCGTCGCTTCCAACTTTTAAATGTTGCTTATTCCTTAATAGGGAGTACTGAGTAGGTTTAGTGACCCAGAGCCAGCTGTTAATCGCGTTGTCTTATATAGGGCTCTTGCCATCAAAGAGTCATCAAACATGATGGATTTTGTGGGTGGGCGGTTGGAATCGACGATGAGAGAAGGCAGTATTTTTCAAAAGGCTGTATGATTGAATGGCTTTCTATGTTTTATGGTGGTTTTGAAATGGTTATTGAAGGATTTGTTGAAGGCATAGTTTACCTATATGCTAGATGTGTGAAGAAAAGCTAAGCTTCATGGAAGCCATTAATGGATATATGAAGCTTTGATATATGTGAGTAAAGAAGAGAGAATTTCAGCATAAGACTTGAAGTAAATAAAAGTAAATTTGTATTATGAATCTCAGATCTTACAAGCTGTACATCTACTCTTTATATACAATCTCTCTAACTAATTCTAACTAACTAAAATATCTAAGATATTTTCTCTAATTCTGTTATGAACAGTCAACGTTTGACTACTAGTAACAGAATTCTGTTACGCTGAGTCATCACTGACTCAGCATGATGAATGGTTGTATAACTAACTGAATCTATCTGTGTGTGTAAGCAATATGATGAGTATATACAATGATGGCATAAGTCCTGCAGCTTGGATGTAGTATGTGGCTGGCCTTCTTCTGTGTAGCAAGCATAATACTCTGTTCTGATGATCATATACTCCCAATACCCCCCCCTCGAGTTGGAGTTGGTGGAGTAGAAACAAGTCCCAACTTGTGAGTGAAGAAGACATGCTGAGTTTCACCAAGACCCTTGGTCATGATATCAGCTAGTTGAGAGGAAGTACCCACATGCTGAGTTTGAATCAAACCATCTGCAATCCTCTCACGAATGTAATGACAATCAAGTCTCAAGTGTTTAGTACGCTCATGGAAAACAGGGTTCTCAGCGATATGCTGAGCAGCTTTGTTATCACAGTAGAGGGTAATAGGTAGTGGTACATGTATATTAAAATTGTGAAGCAGACTTTCTACCCAAACAAGTTCACTAGAGGTCTGACTCATACTACGATATTCAGACTGTTTCTTGGTCTTCCAAGAGATGAGAGAAGAACCCAAGAATACACAATAGCCAGTCAAAGATCTGCCACTGAAGGCACAAGTGCCCCAATCAGCATCACAATAACTTGAGAGAACTGGTTTTGCATCAGCAGAATAGAACAAACCATAATGCAGTGTGTGTTTCAGATAACGAACCAAATGTAAAGCAGCCTGCATATGAGGCAAGCGTGGCACACTGAGGAACTGACTGAGTTGTTGAACAGAATAGGAAATATCTGGTCTTGTCAAATTAAGGTAAAGCAGACGACCAACCAGGCGCCTGTAGTCTTCAGGAGTTGACAAAGGATCCCCTTCATCAACTGTCAGTTTGATACCTCTAGGAAAAGGAAAGGGTGTAGGTTTACAGTTGGTCATTTGAGTGTCAGTGAGAATATCAGAGATGTACTTGCGCTGATTAAGCAAAATACCTGTAGAAGATCTGGAAACCTCAATGCCCAAAAAATACCTAAGAAACCCTAAGTCCTTTATAGTGAATGCTGTATCAAGAAGCTTTTTAAGATGTTGAATGGCTGGTTCATCATTCCCAGTAATAAGCAAGTCATCCACATAGACTAGGACTGCAAGAAAAGAACCTTGAGGTCCATTTTGCAGAAATAAGGAATAATCTTCTTTGGATTGTTCAAAATTGTGAGTGGTGAGAAACTTAGTGAGCTCCAAATTCCATTGCCTTGAGGCTTGTTTAAGGCCATACAAAGACCTTTTCAAGAGACAAACTGCATTGGGCTGAGTTGAAGTATAACGCTGTGGTACTGACATATATACTTCCTCATCAAGGAAGCCATGGAGAAATGCATTGTTAATGTCAAGCTGATGTAAATGCCAGCCCTTCATGGCTGCTATAGCTATTAAAGTCCTAACACTTGTGAATTTAGCAACTGGACTAAAAGTGTGTTTAAAATCCTTTCCTTCTATCTGATTGTAACCTTTAGCAACAAGCCTTGCTTTATACCTGTCAACTGAACCATCAGGTTTGAACTTCACTTTATAAACCCATTTGGATCCAATTGCTTTCTTTCCTGCAGGAAGGGAAGTAAGTACCCATGTATTGTTTATTTCCAAGGCCTGCAATTCCTTCCTCATAGCCTCTTGCCAATGAGGATCATTCTTGGCCTGATTATAAGAAGAGGGCTCATAAACATTCATAACAGCATTCAAAGATGCTACATATTCTGGAGAAAAGGCTGTCAAGTCCTGCTGATGAAGCACAGAAAAGGAGACTGGAGTAGAGGATTCTGAGGAATCAGCAGAGGACAATGCATGTGACTGTGGGAAGAGTGACTGAGGTAAACCTTTGCAATCAAAATCTTTCAACCTGGTAGATTGGCTTCTAATTCTTGTAGATTGTCTGGCTAAGGAAGGAAGAGGAGCAAAAGTTTCTGAAGTAGTAGCAGGAAGTTGTGAAACAGGATGACTAAGGGTTGGAGGACTATCAGAGGGTGACAGTAAAACTGTATTGTGGAGATTAGTAGTATCATTAAGTGGAGCAGAAATTGATGAATCATTAGGTGAAAAAGGGGAATGTCTATTAGGTGAATTTGGAGTAGGATTATTTGGCAAAATAGGAACTAGATTTTCAGGAGTATTAGAAATGATAGTATGTGGATTAATAGGAGAAGGAGAAACAAAAGGTGGAGGTGTGGAAGAAGTGCAATCAAGAACATTATGATGTGGCAGAGGAAGAAAATGATCAACAGGGTCAAGAGAAGGAATTTGTTCACCATCCTTGTAAGGAAAGATATCTTCCCTGAAGATAACATCCCTACTAACTATAACCTTGTGATCTTGAAGATCATATAACTTGTACCCTTTTTGTGCAAAAGGATAGCCCAAATGAATACATCTCTTTGCTCTAGGATCAAACTTATCACCAGTCTTAGTGGCAGCATAGCACAAACATCCTATGATTCTTAAGTGATCATAGGTTGCTGGCTTTCCATAAAGAACCTCAACAGGTATTTTCCAATGAAGAACAGATGATGGCATTAAATTGATTAAGTGTGTAGCTGCCAACACTATTTCTCCCCAAAATTTCTTTGATAAACCAGCTTGTATTCTCAAAGCCCTAGCAGTGTCTAAAAGATGTATGTGCTTACGTTCAACCCTACCATTTTGTTGAGGGGTGCCAGGCAAACTTCTCTGATGAATAATACCATGTTTAGCAAACAAGTTACCACATTCCTTCTGTACTATTTCAGTACCATTATCACTTCTAATAACCTTGATGCTAGTTTGATATTGTGTGTTGACATAAGCAATGAAGTGAACCAAAGTCTGGAAGACCTCAGTCTTGTCTTTGAGTAAGGTAGTCCAAGTAACTCTACTATTGTCATCAACAATAGTAAGAAAATAGGAGGCTCCAGTAAGAGATTTAGTTTTATATGGACCCCATAAATCAACATGGATCATAGCAAAAGGTTTAACAGCAATGGAAGTGCTGGAAGTGAATGGCAATTTGTGATGTTTGGAAAGAACACAAGTTTCACAATGAAAATTGGAACTTTATTAACAGCAGAGTACATGGGTACATGAAACAGTTTGGATAAAGAAACATGTCCTAATCTAGCATGAGCTAGATGTACATCTGCATTGCTAAAAGATGGAATTGCAGCACAAGCTGTGTGTGGAACATTAACAGAATTACAAGTGAGACTAGACATAGAATTATTCTTTGGAAAACTAAGTCTATACACGCCAGCCAACTTCTGCCCCACACAGACAAGCCTTTCAGTGATAGGGTCCTGTAAAGTACAACCAGAATCAGTGAACATTACTTGGAAGCCTGTATCAGAAAGTAATCTACCCACAGACAGCAGATGATGTTTAAATTCTGGTAAATATAAGACATTCCTCAACACAAGCTCTTTGTTGAGAACAATATCACCAACTACCCTAACAACTTTGACAGAACCATCAGGTAAAGTGATTTTAATAGGTGAAGACAAAAGCCTTTTTGAATTTAGTAAACCTTGATCATATGTCATATGGTCAGAAGCACCAGAATCAAATATCCAGGAACAGTAATCAGTTGGAGTATCATCTATTACTGAATTAACAACAGTAGTGGCCATAGATGTACCTGCAAAATTCACAGAATGTGAACTTTGAGATTGAGTTCCTGGAGCATTGAAATCTGGGACATCACCTGTCTTAACAGCCTTAACAAACTCTTTGAATAATGCCTGCAGCATTGCAGGATTGACTTGAATACCTTCATCCAATTGATCTTCATCATCAAGGGGGGTATCAATCAATCCTTCCACATTAGCAGCATATCTCCTACCACCAGAAGCCTTGTAATTCCTTTGATTAGGATATCCATGGAGCAAATAACAGCGAGCAATTGTATGCCCATCTTTGTTACAATGAGAACAAGTGAGTTTAGGTCTTTTGTGATAATCTTCAGCTTGACTTGCTTTCTGATTATAGCCATTATTTGGACCACCAGTATTAAAACCAGGCTTCTTGTAACCAGTATTACCAGCATTCCTTTGAAAGTTTCCTCCAATTGAACTATCCTCAAAAGTTTTTTGATAGTTATTCTTAGGATAGTAAGATTTATTGACTGCTAAAGCCATATTCTCATGAATAATTCCTTTCCCTTTATCACCATAGCTAATGCTTTTCTGCATTTCTATTTGTTGAATCCTAAAAAAAGCCTGATTCACAGTAGGTAATGGATCAGAAGCAAGAATTTGACTTCTCACAGTCTCATACTTCTTGTCTAACCCCATGAGAAAATCAATTAGCTTATGCCTGTTATCCCTGTCAAGTATTTTCTTAACCAAACTGCAAGAGCATTTACTCAAGACTCCACATTCACAATCAGGTAATCCATCTAAACTTTGTAAATCTTCCCAAACTGACTTCAGTTTACCAAAATACTCAGCAACAGACTGATTATTATCCTGAATTGTATGCATCACATCTTTTCTTAGCTGATAAAGAAAGGGAGCATTTGCTTGACATACCTCTCCTTAATCTCATCCCAAAGCTGTTTGGAAGACTGAACATATAACAAACTTTATGAGATTTCTGGAATTAGAGAATGCAAAATCCAACACATAACATTGTAATCCACTCTTATCCAATCTTGATAAGTTGCTGCTGTCTCCTCAGGCTTAGGATAGTTTCCTGTGATGAATCCTAGCTTGTTTTTTGAAATTAAAGCCATTTTGACTGCTCTTGACCACTTGAGATAATGTTTTCCATTGAAAGGTGAAGATACAAGGTGTAAACCAGAAATATCTCCAGGAGCAAGATATAGAGGATCTTGCATACCTATCACTCCAATACTGATACCTGAAACACCTCCTGTAGCACTTGATTGTTCTGGCATTTTGATAATTCTGTAGAAAATACTGAGAATGAAGACTCAATTGATTCGTTTTTGTAAAATTTTGATAAAAGTTGTATTAAACTGTGAAATTGATATGTTATGAATTCAACTTAATGAAACAAAATCAGACAAATTTGATAAGGAAAAGAACTTTGCAGCGGAAAATTTGTTAATTTGATTGATGTATTTAGTATACAGAAACTGCTAGGATCAAACCTTGCAGCTCTGATACCATGAAGAAAAGCTAAGCTTCATGGAAGCCATTAATGGATATATGAAGCTTTGATATATGTGAGTAAAGAAGAGAGAATTTCAGCATAAGACTTGAAGTAAATAAAAGTAAATTTGTATTATGAATCTCAGATCTTACAAGCTGTACATCTACTCTTTATATACAATCTCTCTAACTAATTCTAACTAACTAAAATATCTAAGATATTTTCTCTAATTCTGTTATGAACAGTCAACGTTTGACTACTAGTAACAGAATTCTGTTACGCTGAGTCATCACTGACTCAGCATGATGAATGGTTCTATAACTAACTGAATCTATCTGTGTGTGTAAGCAATATGATGAGTATATACAATGATGGCATAAGTCCTGCAGCTTGGATGTAGTATGTGGCTGGCCTTCTTCTGTGTAGCAAGCATAATACTCTGTTCTGATGATCATATACTCCCAATAATGTGACTAATCAAATACGAGTAGCCCACTAGAGTTGGGTGATATTTTCCTTCCTATCCCATGTACATGCCTAATACCTTTCCACTCATTAATTCCTTCGACTGATGTTAGTAAAATAATTTTGGAATTGACCGTTCTGTTTTGTTGCGTGAGTTTGTTACTCTAGACAGTACCTTTATAACATTGAGTTCGAGAAATCATAAAAAAGAGCTGGGACCCCACACCAATGTTAAGGGTTGACTTTAGAGCTTCTGAAGTGGGTTCAATTCATGAAACTTTTATGCTGCTGGGTTGTTGAGTACTATATATCCCTACGAAAGTTTTTCTACGTGTTTCACTTCATGCATTTGTGTCTTGGGGTAGGGCAATACTACCCTCGTAATGTGATGTTATTTTATTGCCCATGTGCTATTTGGCCCACTTGCTACCATACAGAAACCACAATGGTCAACCTAAGCTCGATAACTAGAAATTGAGATATTCAATATAGCCCTATGTTTCTATAAGGTATTACATGCGCAACTTTAGTTTCTCTGAACTAGATATTTGTTTCTGTATTCTATTTAGCTTAGCCTCAGAAAGGGCGTGTTTTGAACATCTTATTGTTTGTGAATTTTTCAAAAGCCACCTTATGTTGTCTGCAACATCTGAATTCGGAAATACAGGGAGCTGCTCAAGTTGCCATGGTGAGTCCTGGAATTGTCTATGAACCTTATGGACCTCGACCAGCAATCTCATTTTGGCAAAGGTGTGAAAAGCTCCTTTCCTACTGTAAGCATTTTTCATTGATGTTCCAACTATAATTTTTCCCATTGATCTCGTACGGTAAAAGACTCACAAACACATCATTTCTTTCAACTTAAATTTACTCGCATAGGACTGGGGCTGTTACGGTTAAACTCTATTAGATTGGTATATATGGAGCATTTGGTAATTTTATGATTTGTTAATATCTATAGCTTAGCTTTATTCGGTACCGTAATCAGTGGAACAGTTATCATGGCTGTTTTAGTGGAGATTATGGACAGGATCATAGGAATATAGAGGAATTTATTCTATCTTAGACGTTTCTCTCTTTGACCTCGAAAGTTCAGTCCCCTTGTGTAAGTATTCACATTGTGGAGAATGCTATCGTTTTAATACAAGATGGATTGTGAAACAAATGTGATAATGTAAGTGCCTGCAAGCCTAACATCCTTGTTACTAATTATGGGCCTGTGGCGTGTGGATAGCTGATTGTCATCCTGAAGTAATAGGAATGTGGGCTAACATCTTTTCTTCAGTCATGATTTTGAGTTAGCTCTTATCGTTTTTACGTAATCCTACATTGTGTGGAAAAGTATATACAGAATGAGATGGATTATCTTTCACAAAATCCTTGTTTTGTCTTATTCTCGAGCTTTGCACACTATCGGTGAACACTCCTTATATAAACCTGTCTCAGGTGGTTTACTAGAAATGGATGGAGAAGAACAAAGGAGGATATGATCTTAGAGGTGAGTTTCACTAATATCTCATGCACATTCTACATTTTTGCTATTGTTTCAAAAATTTACACATTTTAGACCTTGTTTAGTTCATCTGTAAACATCATCAGATATCCACAGTATTAGGATGTCTTACCCCCTGCTAGCAAGAGCGGTCTATTTAGTTTGTTCTTGAATTTTTTGTGTTAGCTAGAATTATGCCACACCTTCATCCTTATACTATATGATTTTGTTTCAATTTCAATTTCAGTTTAATTGATATACTTCTTTCCGCAATTTTATTGTATAAAATGTATTTGTGTATGCGCATTAAAAATCTCATTTTTAAGACTCATGTTGTGTCTTTGATTAAGCTTCTCAAGCTGCTTAATTGGACAAAATAACATTACCCACTGTCTCAAAGGTTCCCATCGATGGCAAGTTGGGTGGATTGGGTAAAAGCAATTTTACACGCGTAATTTTTTTTTTGGTAACTGTTTATCAATGTCATAAACATTTTGCCTGCAGCTCAAAAATGCATATGCTGTCGCCAAATTGAGGAAAACTGGATATTCAAAGAAGGCATTTTATAATGAAGCTTTTCAATTATACAAAGAGGTAGTGCAAAGTTATTTCTGCAGTGTATTTACCTTTTCATCTTCTTGATTGCTTCTTTGGTTTCGGATCTACCTAGAGACTGTGAAGTGCTCATAGTTGTTGCCAAATATTATTGGAAGAAATGACGGGAACAAAGAGTTGCTATGTTGACTGCTAAAACAAAATAGATTAAACCAGTTTTTTTTTAATCTGCTCTAACTTTTATGTTAACACCAATTTATTGTGGACAAATCAATACTTCATTATTGTGAAATCTTGCTAATGTATCTCAAGACACACAAACTACAACAATAAGCTTGATGCTTTAATGCCAAATTTAGCATTTAAACATCAGGTGACTAGTCATGTCAACCAAAAGGCTATTGTAGAACTTTATATTCCTATACTAATGCAATTCGTATTAGTTCGGTTATAAATAGTATCTGATGACTTCATCACTGATTGTTTAAGTTCTGAAGTAGTTAAGTGTTTCAAGCCTGATGGGCATAGGAATGGTAAATCCCTCTGGTCCTGCCTGCTTTAAAACTTCAGAAATGTCTTATGGGGGATTTAAAGTGGTCGTAGTTGCAAGTTTTATGTTACTGTGAATAGTTATTTTTCAATAATAGTGCAAATAACCTTTTCAGTTATTGCTCTAGATTTTATATTTTTATTTTAATGTACTTCCTCTATTTCATCCATTTGACTTTTAAAACTACAGTAGTTTTGTTTAAAAGTTTAAATATTACATCGCACTAAATATGTAATTTTGCATACAAAGATCTTTCCAAAAAAAAAATTCAACAAAATATATAATATATAAAGCAAAAAAATATGGCTGAAGCCGTGTCTTGGAGACAATCAAAATAAAGATCTTGAACTTTTATATCGGTTATTGGTTGATTGCTGTCGGTGGAAAAAAAATCTCTGTAAAAATTTGTTACCAAATTCTTGGCCTATCGAAGAAACAAGAAAAGCACGAAAATCATTCCTTGAATGCTTGGCTTTGGCTAAGAAACTTCGGCGTGAATCACTGAAGCCTGGCCCACAACCCATTATCATATCTATTTATTTGATGCATATTTTGATTGTCGGGTACACTGCTTGAAATGCTCTTTCCTCACAGATAAATAAACTCGTAGCAGATGGCGACAAAACATTGTTAAGGAAGTCAGTTACGGAAAACATGTTCTCAGTAAGCTTCAAGCAATTTTCCACATTATGTCCTCAGAGATATTTGCATTTACTTGATGGAGAAAGATGACAAGCTGCATACATACAGGGGCTGAAGAATGAAATCAAACAGAGAGAAGCAGTGTGGAAGAAGGTTCATTGGGAGTTAGTTGAGCCAGCTGTAAAAATACGGACTCTGCGAGCCCGACTGGTAAGTTCCTGTCACGTTCATCATTTCCCCTCTTTGTTGAAAGTTGTGAAGATTAGCGAACTTGACTGACTATTTTATATTTAAAGGTGCAAAAATATCCGAACCTTAAAAACTGAACCAAAAAAGCTAACCGAGCTGTTTGAAGAAGTGTGTTGTTCCAAATGATTTGGGTTAGATTCACAATTTAGGGAAACTATTAATTAAATTGAAACATTTTTCTAAAACCAAGAGTACGATAAAAGAAAATTGAAAACAACATTTAAGGGGATATGTTTTTTGTTTCTAATTAAAGTTAGTTGACTTTAATGCTTTCGTTCTTTAAGACCATAATAAAGAGTAGTGTTGGGTACAAGAGTGTGACTTTGGGCCTGAAAAGGCTGACTAGGCCTGAGGACTTTTATTGAATCGCATCTATCAAACATATGACGTGTTAGCTCGGAATTTCTATAGAACTATGATGGAAAGAGGGAAGAATGAATAGATGATTTGTGGTTAACCATATGACCACTTTAGATGGTTACGGTTAGGCGTGGGTTTTGGCTTATTACTTTGATCCTTAAAATCATTTAAATTATACAGAATGAAAAAAAGTTCAAGGGTTTTCATTGTCGCCCATATCTATACATATTGATTGTTTGATTAGCATAGGTAATTAAAACTCATTAGACATTACATGGAGATGGACAATATTTTTTTATTTGTGGGTAGATCAAGGCATCAGTGGTCTTGTAGGGCTGTTGATGATCAAGAAGAAAGGTTCAGGAGCTTGGCTGCTTGGCCGCTTGGGACTTCTAGATCATACAATGTATATGAGTAACCATAAAGTTTTATAAATTGAGTTGTAACATCATCAATCACAATAGTTACACATAACAGTTATCTTTTATTGACGTTTGTTTTGGGGTGAAAAAATGGTAGAAAGCTCAAAAGGGAGATTATTTAAAGGCCATTCAAAGTCACATGGTGACGATTTATATTCAGGTTCACATTAGTGAACTGACATGGGGACTAAATTGGCGAAGTTTACCAAGTAATTTGAATTACACTTAAATTTCAGGTGACATCTCAAACAAAAACTCAATCATTAAGCAGCACGCGCCAATTAATAGTGGAAGTCATTTTTGTAGGAATAGATGGAAGTTTGTGCATTGAATCCATGAATAAGTCTAACCAGCTAGGCCTCTTATGCAAACTCCATCTTGAGAAGGTTTTTGATCGTGTGTCATGTAGTTTTCTAATGTTTACTCTTGAAAGGATGGGTTTCCTAATAAGTGGAGAAATTAGCTCTTGTATTATATCTCAATTCCTCGTCTCCTCGTGCTTGTTAATAGGGACCTTGATACTTTGATAGTTTGAGATGTGTTTTGGTCTTATTTGAAGCAATGTGCGGCCTTAATGTTAATTAGTTTGAGATCCCATCATTGTGAGGGTTAAACAAGACTTACAAGGTGGAAAGCATAGCTTCTCTCTAGAAGAGTTTCTCTAACTCGTCTAAAACGTACTCTCTCTAAACCACCATGTTCCTTTCAATCCCTGCTAGTATTGTTTCGAAAGCTTCAGAAGTTAGAGCATGATTTCGTGTGGGTTGGCACAAAATTGAACAATGGTTTCCATTGGGTTAATTGGTATGATGTATGTTCTCCTAAGGCTGATAGTGATCTTTGTATAAGACATCTTTGAATTGTGAGCGTCATAAGTAAAGTTGATGTAGAGGTTCGCCATTGAAAATGAGGCATTTTGGAAGAGTGTCATTACATAAAATATGGAGTACATAGGTTAGGTTGGGTAAGTTAAGAGGCATAGTAGTTCTAATGGAGTTGGAATTTTGAAATTCCTTCGATCTTGGAAATTTTCAGTCTTTTGTGACCTTTCTAGTGCAAAATGGAGCGAGAGTTGATTTTGGCACGATAGTTGGCTAGGAGAGCGCACCTTAAAACCCTAATTTGCTAACCTCTTCACAATTTCTTGTAGAAGAGAAGCAACGATTGTCTTATGGGAAAACAATTGTCGTCATTGAAATATTTTGTTCTTTAGGCTTCTCAATGATTAGGAGAAGCCTTTTTTGTCGAGGCTTCTGGAGTTGCTTCCACAATTCATAACTAAACAGCCATGGAGATGGAGATTTGCAGGAGTAAAGCCCATACCTACAGAAATTGTGCTCAAAAGGAGAACTATTAACTTTGCTAGTCGATGCTCTCTTTGTGGTGATCATGAAAGTCTTTTGCTTATCCTCTCTCTTGTTCGTGGGTCATATCTTTGTAGAATTTATCCTTATAGATCTTTAGAGTAAGTGAAGTCCATCTTCGGAAGTTGAAATATTTATTCTCAACTTGGAAGAGAAGAATGAAAAAAGTTGTTTTGCCGAAGTTTGGAAGATGGTTCATTTGGCTATTTGGTGGTGCACTTAGATAAAACATAACAATCATATTTTTTTATTATGTTGGTTCTCATATCAAGAGTTCAAGTTACATATTCCTATTTTTGAAGCTATTATATATTGGGAGTCATATGCTTCACCCAAATCCAAACTTTCCTCTTTCTTTTCTTTTTTATTTAATTTTATTTAATAAGAACACCATGAAGCACAGATAGTTTACTATAATAGTCCACCTCTTATATTGTATATTGGAGTCACTCTTATTACAGTTGACCTAACCTAGAAAGGCTCACCCGAGACCAGAAATCGGCCCGAACTACAGTACCCGAAGGTGATCCGAATCCCGAACTCACCCCGACATGACCTGAACATGACTTGAGCGTTGTTGACCTGTAAATGAGCCGATTCAGAATTACCCGATCCGAAACCACCCAACCCGAAAATGACCCGGCGTAACCCTTGTCGTCCCTTTCCTCGTACCATTCGAATTTCCTACGTCACCCCCAAAACCACCACTACAAACGCCATTATTTCACTCCCCGACATCCGAAATCAACTCCCCCACTCCGGAAAACACTAGATCTAGTGTTTCTAGAAGTGAGAGAGATGATTACAAATGTGAGGGAGCTTAAAAGGTAGGAGCAAGAGGAGATGTGCAGGAAGTTAGTCGACATGCGGCGGGAGGGTAAGGGGCGGCGGGAAGGTCGCCGACAGACGGTGAGTTGGGGGCTGGCGGTGGTGTTGGACACTGACGCTGGTGATTGTATGGCTGGTGATGAGGGTGGTTAGAGGGCAAAGGTAAGGTGGTTGTTGGTTTTGAGGTTTTTAAACACATTCATTTACATTAGTTAACCAAACAAGGAGGAAGATCAAAGGGTATCCTTTTCCATTCATTTTCTTTCCCTTCTTTATTCCATTCCCATTCCCATTCCCCTTTGCCAACCAAACGCCCCCTAAAGGTAGAGTCTTAGTATGTTTATGTAAACCTCAAGTGATGGAGAGTTCTCAACACGAGTTACTCTGACTATTATGTTTCAATCAGGAAATTCAGACCCTCATAAGAAAAGCACGTCTTTGTCAAGTCGTTCCCATTTAGATGAAAGGATGGGGGATTCCAGTCTACCTCTTTTATAGATAAGTCATCCATAGCTTAGAATTAGACAAAAATGAGTTGTGCCCTGCCTTGTTGAAAGAGGCTTTTGTGCCATTTAACATACGGAGTATTTTCTGAAATATAACATTACTTTTGTTCTATTACTTGCCTGCCTACTTTGTTTGTTTATTTTGATAGGCACTTGCGACTTGCGCCATGCAAATTTCCCTCATTGGTTCTTAATTGAGTTAATTTTAGTGACATAATGGCTGTTTCACCTCGGTCCTCGGGTACCGTGGTTTCATCCACTTGAGCTATTAAATATGCAAATATATGTGTCTCACCGGGATGAACATGTCTATTCCTATACAAATTTGTGTTACGAATACGCGGTTCGCTCAAAATAGGGCATAGTTCGATAAAGTTATAACCAAATACCATAATTTGATTCGCGATTCGTTAGGCAATTAAGCGAATCTGGTAACCCATGAACTTGAGGTGATTCTTACATCTCTTGTTGGATCCCTGTCTCTTAAAACATTTAGTTACTTGAAGTTTTTTTGTTCCTTGCGCATGGCAGGAATCACTGGAGTAGCAATTATGGGCACTAGGGTTTAATCACCTTCTCATCTTCCTGATAATTAAATACTTCAATGTATTTCTGATTTCAGATTGGCGTCGATCGCAATAACCTTAACAAATTGTTCATTCAGCTCACTCTGGAGTTCCTTACAAAACAGGTTTTTTTTTCTTTCCAAATTTTTAAACTAACGTCTCACATGTTATATATCCAACCTGATAGTTTGTCTCTTTATCTATTTATAAATTTTTTGGTTAAGATATGTACTGTTAATATGGTGTACCATGGCTAGTCTTGAGTGCCCTACACGGAATTGTGGCATTGTGAGGATTAGAGTCGTGCAGTTTAGTTTAAAGTTATTGGTAATTCTTTTCAGGAACCGTAGATAAATTTCTGTCTGAAACATGATCCATTATGACTAGGGATTAACTAAAGGAAGAAAACTTGAGTGAAAGCATTTCAATAAATAAAGTCTCCGTTCTAATTTCTTTGGTCCACAAAGGTTTTATATATTTAAACACTAAGCATTTATGGTTGTGTTTATGCTGGATAGTCTTTTCCTATTCACATCTCACTTCTATTTGGTGCCAAAAGTTTTCGACTCATTTTTATTTTGGGTCATTCGGAAACAATCTCTTTGTGTTGCTAACACAAGAGTAGGTTGGGAATATCCGACCCCCTTACCCCGCAATTTGCAAGAGCTGAGCCATTGAGGCATTGGGATAACGTTGTTGTATGACAATGATGTCATTAATTTAAGAGCATAACCACTAAATATCAATTAAGAAAACCGAAATCGCCCAAACATTTCCATTAACATACAAAAGACCAAACTACAAGTCATCGCAATTTTTGGATCGGGATGACAATGTAAGTGATCCGTTACAGTTTGTTTTTATTTTTGTAATAGAAATCAACCGTATGAAATAGGCATTAGATTTGTGTTTTAGGGGACTTTTTGATGTTATCAGAGAGAAGAGATTAGCGAAAGCTAGAGAATGCGGGGAAAGGAAGGAAGTAAGGAATGGTTGGTAGCTAGTGTAATATTTTGAGCGATTATTTTTGGATGGAATTTAGTACACCCCTTTACGAATTACATAAATTTGGATATTTTGCAATCCTTACTCCTATTTTTTTTTATGCCCAATCTTTTAAAATTCTCGAATATTTTGAACAAATGAGCAAATCCAAAGAATGTGAACGAGTATAAAAATCAGGTTGTCAAAATAATGACTTTCTTGTTATAGTTCTTATTGTTGATGGGTATCTTGCTAAATGATTTTGTTTACAACGATTTATTTTCCTTTGAATATGAATTAAGCAAAATTAATATCCAACTTTTAACGTGGCATTTCTTCATATTGTAGAAGTTTGAGGCCTATGATTCCAAGAGTGCTATTGTTGCCGGAGACAAGAATAAAGAGGTAGGATACTCTAATTTTGCAGTATACTGCTCATTAGGAGCGCATTTTCGCTTTGTGAGGTATATCTTCAACTTTGGACTCGAAAGATTCACTATTCGCTCACTTTAGAGTTTAGAGCATGACGAAATAAAGTAATACGTGTCGTCAATTATCCTCGCCATGTCATAATTTCATGTGAGCAACAATGAGGTTTCCAGCAATATATATTTACCTTCAACATTTCGGGAACCTCCCCAAAACAAACACAAATTTGTCTTGCTTTTTATCTGAGGACCTTCTATACAATTAGTGGATCCCCAAAATAATGGGAGGTGGGTGCAACGATGAGATTCCCCATTTGATTAGAGAGGAGATACATGGGGAGGTAGAAAACCCTTTGTGGATGCTCTGAAAGTCACCTAAAATGTTTTGTACATATTACTTACCTCATTACAGAGGTGATCTTCAGGCACTAGTGATAGAATTTGAGGTTACTCGGTATAGTTTTTGTTGTGATTTCAAAGTCCTTTTGACTCTCCTATTGCAAATCGATGCGATCTTTGCAAAGCCAAACATGTTTGAGTGTTCTTGTACATCTCTTAATTCGGTAGGTGCTTGTTCGTGACATATGGGTGTTTGAGAAGTCCCTATTTCATCGTGGAGCATATTGGCGCCTCTGTGGACGGCTAAATTCTTCTTAGGTGCTCTGTGTTTGCTTCGGTTGTCCTGTACAGTTGAAGAGAAGGTGTTGCTCTCGTTGCCAAACAAGTTTTGTACGACATTTTTTTAGTGTATTTCATGCAGTTTGGATGAATTCTTTCACATAGAAGGGTTTGAGGATTAGGTTCAATTCTTCCTTTTTGTGGTTTAGATTAAAAAAATTTGTATCCAATTTACGGAATAAAGCAAAATGGGTTTGTGGAGGCGCTTCTAATTCATGAAGTATCGGGAGATGTGGTTCTCAACACAAGTTTCTTTGTTTTTTATCGGAAAATAACCGTAGGTAGCGTTGAGGCAAATGATGTTGAATTTAGTGGTTTTCAATTTCACCATAAATTATTGGTGAAAAATAAAGCCTACGTATTTGGTTTCAATCTTATGACCGCCTGAGAATATGATTAAGAATATGGACTAGCAAAACTTCACAAATTCTTATTTAAGACGGATAAGCTTAAAACGGATATCATATTCTCTCACAAAATACCCATCAAGGGTGAGTGGAGAGCACATGGGGGGTGCCCACCTTGTCCCCTCTACCCATTTCCTCTCACAAAATACCCGTTGCAAGATCCGACCCGTCTTAAGCAAGACCTACTGGCAAAACTTAGTTGAATCCAAAGAACTGCAATTATTTTGGTTGCTTTTTTTTTTTAAAAATACTAGTCGAACGAGCGCGGAACCCCGATACGTTACATTCATTAATCCCTTATTCCCTTATGTCATACTCATCCCTCAATTGCAGCAGTTTTACCAATCTGAAGACATTATTTGTATACCTGCACCTAGCGATTATATTGTAAAGGGAAAAAAGCTCGACTCTATTTTTAGTTATGGCAGATCCCAAAAAGGACAGATAAGTAAGTTATCTGGTGATGCGGGGTCGCGGGGATACTAAGTGTTTTGCTAGCGTGCAAGTCAAGCATATGCAACAATCTATCCGTAAAAGTTTACCAGCAAAGCTAAGCAACTTTTAAAAATGCAGTGGCATAAATAAGTTGCAGTAGTTACAACAGTTTCCAAAATGCATTCAGTGAAGTAGTGTGCAACAGCAGCATTCATTGACTTAATAGTTCAATAGAGCAGTACAATAAGTGGTGTTGCCACTCCGATTGGTGTTTTTTCAAACTTGCTTGGAATTGGATCGTTGATCATATTTTGTTTCGAAACACTTGGCATCAGCTGCATATTTATAAACTAAACCAAGCATGACTATTAGTTTGAGCTCGTTTCTCAAAAAAACGTCTTTAGCTAAGCAGGTTAATAACAGTTATAGTATTACAAAATAACCACTCCTACACACATACACTGTCGAGCACAACTACCTTATTTTTCGTATACGTTAGCATGACGGTGCTGTAAAAAAAACATGATCCATTAATCATTCATTGTTCACTATGTTTATTATTACCTAAAGAGAGGTTTGACAATTTTATATTATACGGGTTGAATGACCCCTGAAGAATATAAAGGTTCTATGCACCCCAAAAATAGCTCGGGATAGTTACATAACAAATGCGACGATTTGAATAAGACTATAGATTGGTCACTAACACGAGTTGGTAAAACAAGTTGAGGTCATTGAAAAATCTATAATGAGGCTCAAACTGATCAATAAAACTCTTTTTGGCTCTTTTTGGCAGTATTACAAAGTTACTCATGTTTACTACCACATTTCATTTTGGCACTAATAATTAGGTAATCATCGTGTCAAGCAATTATGTTTATAACGTAGCAACATAATACCATATTCTTTATTGTGTAATACAATATTTCAAAGTATACTTATTTTATTTGTGCAGTATTTATGTTTCAAGAAACTTTTTAAAAGGCATTTGTTTAGCTTTAAAAGCAAGCACTATTAAATACCACACTCTATAATAAGAAGGACCCATTTTACGCTCTATGTCCGGTAAATTACATATTTGTTCAATGCGACAAGAATGAAGTTGTATGAAATTATATGATTGAAAAAGAGGTTATTATGAATTCATTACCTCTGAACTGGTAGAAGCCATAGCTGCGTGCTTGCAATTTGAATTGTTACCTATGAAAAGAAAGCAGAAGGTTGTTATGCTAAGATATAATATATAGACAAGTTATGGGATACATGAAACTTCCTTACTCTGTTACGACTTCTAGTGCAAACATGTGTGTATATATAGAGAGAAAGAGATGTAAATACAAGAGAAACATTCACATACCTTAGAGATTGGTAGGTTAGAGTTAGAGGTATGGTAAGGCTCAAGTTGAGGACACACTCTTTGATCTTTGAAGTGACTGTGATTGCCTTTTTTTTTTGGGTTTGTACAATCTAAAATCGATGGTGTGTACAAATGAGTACTGCACCCAAAAAAGTATGTATTGTTAGTCAACTAATTATTGGGCAATTTGGACCCCAAAACAATTGAGGACCTTGGCTAAATTTGCACAAGAAAATTTACTTTGGAAATTTAATTTGCTTAATATGCGCATGTTTTATTTCTCAATTGACTTATGTTTTTTTTATCTCGATGACTATAGAAGTTTGGTGTTATTTTTAGATGAACATTTGGTCTTGATTCAGACGAACCATTTTGGTGTGAAGCAATAAGACGAGATTTTGTAACCACTTTACAGTTACATATAACCACTATTGAAAACATGTTGATATAAGCTGTGGTTACATTTTATCAAAAAGTGGTAACATAATCCCAACTTATTTTTCAGACGGAAATGGTCCGTCTGAAATAAGAATTTGCGTTAGATGAAAGATTTTGTGTGATTTTTTCTAAGTTAATATTAACGGTTGGATTGTTCTAATTGAACCCAAAAAGTCAGCTAAAGTTTTTATGTTTTAATACAACATTTGCCTTACCAGCAACGGGTTTGGTTGTTCTATTACATTTTAAAATGTTTGGCTAGCAAAACATGGTAGCCTGTAAGACTACAATGAAGCGTAGTTGCAGTTGACCCTTAGCTCTTGATATTGCATTACAACTTTAAGCATTACAAGCTCCCCTAATGTTTGGCTCTCAAAACATGGTATCTTTGGTTGGCTACATTGCAAAAGTGGTTATGGAGAACTTCTAACTGGCAGCTTTCACGAGGCAACACTTGTTGCCACCCTACAGGCTGTTCAAAAGGTAACCTTCCTATTAGAGCAAACAATTGCATCAATCCTAATTAGGAAATGTTTACGCATTGGAACCAGATAGGCAACTTTAAATTAGGTGCTGGTATGGCAACGCGCTAGGTGAAAACACTTAGTTAAACTATGTTTACCTGGGCTTGTTACATGATTCCTGCAAGTTTCAAGACATTGTAGGAGACAATGTTCTTAACAGAGTTCCGAGGCAATTGGTCAGGTGGCTCAGCGGTTACAACCGCGACCTGAGTTGATTTCCTTGCACGTGGCATGGCTACGTACAACTGGCCTGGCGAGAAGCAATGTCTGGGCAAGTAAATGGCAACTTGGTTGGGCGTTTGACCTTGAGCCTTGTTTATAGTCATGGTGAAACTAAGCTTGATAGGGAATTGTTTCCGCTGGAATTGGAAAGGATAGTTTGTAGCACCCGGCGGGCGTAAATTTATGCGTGGTATGAACACGTGGTGTCCTGTGTGGTGGCCAGTTGTGATAACACATTCTATCAAGTTAGGGTAAAACTTTTTGCAAAGTAGTCTTGTTCCGTTACATAGCCCGGAAGAGGGCAAGAGATTCCGTAGCAAGATCACTGGGCTATCAAGTTTCAAAATCAGTTCATGAGGACTCATGCCACCTGGGCATAACTTGTTTATAAATTCTGTAGGTTAGATATTACATTTGTCATCGAGGACAGTATCGTAACTCATGTATGTTACAGCTTCACCGGGGAAGCAGTTAATTAATCTGGAGTTAATTGCGTCGACATCATCATTCATTGGGGTTAGTATTGCCCGAGTGGTAAAGATTTCTGTGTTGGAGCTGTCAAGGTCATTTGTTGGGAACACCAACTCTATAACTGTATTGATAGGGTCATGGTTTCCCTCGTTTTGGCCCCTGACTATCCCGTAAGGTAGGTCGACATATTGGCTCTCTTCCGTCCGTAGCTCACCATTCCCCATGGCTAAGAGGAATTCTGAAAATGCGGGGTCTTACCTGGCGCGGACATTCTCGGTCAGTCGAAACCGGGTTAGTTTAGACCGAAGCTTTGAAGCAACCAGGCTGCAGTCGACCACTTCTCTGTTTGATTTTTGCGAAACAACTGAGAGTATTTGTCGGAAACCACCCCCAAACACAACAAGCTTACCTCCAAAAATCACATTTGGGTCACAGAGGTCACGAAGTAGCAGATCAAGAGCTTCAACGTTCTCTTTCCTTGCCATAGAGGCCTCATCCCAAATTATCAATGCAACTTCCTGCAAGAGAGCAGCTAGGCTCCCTTTTTTTGGGACGTCACATGACAATGAACTATCTATGTCTACTGGGATTTTGAATCTCGAGTGGGCCGTTCCACTAGAAGGGATATTTGATGCGGCAATGCTAGATGTAGCTGTAGGCAAGACAATTTGACCCATGAATCTTACCTCGGCATATAAAGCGTTGTATAGGAAGGTTTGACCAGTCCAACTAGGCCCGTCCACAAAAAAAAGCCCCCGGTTTTTCTCCCTAACGTGTTTGATAATTGTATCAAAAGCCTGTTGCTGCCCTTGATTCAAAGAACTTATACATGCTATGCATTCGTCAGGTATGGGAGCATCTAGTGCATCTATTATATCCCTGGTACGCTGCATTTCGCTGTCAAGACATTCAGTTAAATGATGCAGGCCAAAGGCTTTCATAGATTTACCCATGGTTTCCAAGTACTGCTCCACTGCTCGGGATGTAAGTTTCCTGATTTTTTGACTGTCATTCGGATGTTGCCTTTGAAAATCTTCAGACAAGGACGTGTAATACTTCTCTCAAAGAATACTTGGGTCCTTTGGCTGGCATAAAATTAGGACCGTTGCAAAAAGGCGACTCAGGGCGAATGGCATCTGGACAGTGGATGCTTCATCCAAACACATCTCCACTGTGTTGTCATGTTCTAGTAAGCGCAACTTAATTTATGCTTCCTGAAATGTCGAGCATGTATAACCGCCAACATTTAGGAGTTCCGCGAAGGATTTTGGCGCACGGACATGTAGCAATAACAGGCGTAAAAAATACCTTTTGCCTTCTGAAGGAGTTACGAATACAAGCCTCCAAATTACCACCAAATTGGTCTTTCTTTTGAACCATGTTCTTTGTTTGGTGTCCCACCTATAGTGCTCTGGGAATTCACCATATGAATATCGATGCTCTTTGTTGTCAGTAGCAGCGGCGTTGATCTTGAAAAACTCCGTCATAGGTGTCCGTGCACGCTTCTCGTTTGCAACGACTTGCTCTAAATTCTCATGTGGCCTAATTTGGATCGTCTGCATATTGGGTAGATGGATTTGGAGTGGCATAACGGGAGGGTGGATTTCGTAGAGATCAAAGCCGAAAATCCGCCACGCTGCTTCACATGGGGAAACCAACCTGCCAGATTGGAATTGTTCAATTTCATCGATCGCTTGGGGTTCGCCAGCCGCACTGACATTAAATGATACTTTGTCATGGCCTTTGTACACATATTTGTACAAATACTTGACGGCCTGTATTGTAGAGCAGACTTCAACGATCAGGTGACAATCAAATATAGTCATCAAGTACGGGTTGTAAGGTATTACCCAACAGTTGTCTAACATATGTTTTCGGATTTTAGCAACGAC
Source organism: Heliosperma pusillum (assembly GCA_022085475.1). Classification (NCBI taxonomy): domain Eukaryota; kingdom Viridiplantae; phylum Streptophyta; class Magnoliopsida; order Caryophyllales; family Caryophyllaceae; genus Heliosperma; species Heliosperma pusillum. Next base: position 62,970 of record JAIUZE010074022.1, read on the forward strand.
ACCTGTGTTGCGCCGCCTATACACATGATATCCATCGGCATTGTTTGTGGTGTCCGGTGTACGTAAATGATTTGGGATACCCGTAATTGCAGTGGCCTTTGATTTTTGTGTGCTTCATGCATGGAGATTCAGGGGCCAACTTGCCGCATGGTCCGTGCATCATGTGTTTGAGAACTGACTTCCGTAGTGCTACGTGTGTTTCTTCAGGTATTTCGACAGAGACAAATTTGTCAAAGTCTGCTGGACAGTTCATTTTGTATCCTGGTTGTAGAATGATTAGAAAGTGCGCATGAGGAAGACCACGCTTTTGGAATTCAACAACGTAGATGAAAGCGACAACCTTGCCAAAAATATGGTCCTCCATAACTGTTTTTTTTAAAGGCCACAAGCTTTGACCTGAATACCCTAGCAACTATATCAGGACGGTTCTGTGCTTCTTCTCCTACACCAAGTTCCTGTTTAATTTCAGGCCAGTTAGCGTTGCATGTCATTGTGACAAACAGATCTGGCTTCCCATACCAATGAACCAAAGACATTGCATTTAGATACCTCCGTTTCATGTCCCGAGGCCCCCCAATGTAGGTCGGTGGAAGTATGACCCTACGCCCTACATTAGCCGCGCAGTGTTTGCCCGCCTCTACCGTATCAAGTAAGCCTTGATACAATTCAGCCCGGATGGTGTCCTGGTTATTGCGGAAGAAATCTAAACGTGTGTTCTCAAGTTTGAGGTACATATCCACCACGTATTGTTGGTAACAACGGCCCGCCCTTAGAAGCATGTTGCACGAACGGTTTTGAAGTTTATAACAATAGTATTCACGACAAGAAATATTGCGTTCATCTGGTTTTCGAGAACTCGAACAACCTGCATTGACAGTGAAGAAAAGTGGTTACATTCAACACTGTGCCCAAGGAAACATCAAGCCCGCGTACAATTCATGGAAACTAATAGTCAAGGGTAACATTTATAGGTGACATACGGCTTGATTCTACCTCCAGCAGGCTTTCCGCGTCCACAAAAGTATCAACAGAGGTGGTAGTGCCTTCCGATTGGGTCGGTAAGGTGCTGCCGGCTGCAACCTTTTTTAGCCCTTGTCGCAGCCACACTCGCCACACGGGAATAACAATGGGTACTGAAGGGGGTCGTAACACCCGTAGTAGTGCATGATCCGGTGGGATTGCTGATTCTTCCCAGTTACTGTTATATGTGGACCACTTGTTTCGCCAGAAGTTGAGTTTTTAGTCCAAATAACAGCCACTTCATCTGATGTAGGTGCGTTATAGACACGCTGATCTTGAACAGTGTTTTTGTTGATAACAATTTGTGTGTCCTCTTGTATGTCAATTTCTTGGAGTGAACGGAAGAACCGTGCATACGGATTAGCTGTGCTTAGCTCCATGAGGATGTCGACAACATCTTGCCTCAAGTCTGAGAAACAACCAGTCCTGCGTTCAGCTTCGTGTTGGCCGTCGAAAAAGTATAGATGTAAGTAGCGCGGGCTGTCACTACTCGGCAATAAATCAGGCACATGACGATAGATCTGCCCGTGGAGTTTGAAGACGTAGAAATTGTTTTGCATCTTTGCATCGAAGTCCCCCCGATTGAACTATATGCGAAAAGGTTATTGTACAACCGAGAATATCTGGAAATTGAGAGCGTATTCGGCACGAGAAGTGTATAGCTCAGTTAATTGTGGTGGGTATGTGTTAGTTGGGAGCATGATTGTACCATCACCGCAACAAAACATCCGGGACTCGTATGCCATTTTCTTATTCCCACATTTTCCACAACGTTTTGCTGGGGGGAGTTGTAGTTGATTTGTTGGCAATGGTTGGCTGCTAGTGGGATACCTTGCAAAACCAAAAAGGGTAACTCTCTCCTTCTATAACAACGGTGAGAAGCTCATGTCCAAGAAAAGCATAAGATTTGCGTAACCAAAAAAAAAAACAGAGGGATTAATATACTTGTTTGCTGGTGTTTCCGAGGCCTGCCGTGTGGTTGCTTTGCAAGCTCAATGGTTGTACTGTGTTTTTCGCAACATGTTTATTTAGTCAGAGTTATGCCTGATGTTTGTCTTTTTTTTAGAAACTAATGTGCAATGGGAGAAAGTGAACCTGTTGCATAACACCTCCGGCTGAATCTGAGATGCCTGCCCAATAGTCATCCCTGGGATTCAAAATAGACAGAAGTCAAAAGCTGGCCTGATGTTTATATGATATTTTTTAGAAAGTGTCTTAGTAAGTGCTATCCCAAAAAGGTATCTGTTGTGCAAACTATAATAAAGAAGATGGATTAATATACTTGTTTGGTGATCTTTCCGAGGCCTGCCACGCGGTCTCTTTGGTAGATCTATGGCTGAGCTACGCACTCCGCTGCATGTTTTTTTGAAGACGTCACTTGTTTGTTTTCTAATTGTGTGTGTCAGCCTATAGTGGAGTAGCTAACCTGTTTATTAATATCTGTGATTGGCTCTGCGATACACGTTTGCGCTTTGTCTTGCTCATCTCAGGTGTAATTTCATAATAAGGAAAGTCATCTATCAAGCAAAGACAAGTTACACATTTTAATACACACCCACTATATATACACCATATATATATATGGTGTATATAATATGGTGTGTATATATATATATATAATAGGGATCTGGTGAGAACCACAAAAATAATGAGAACCGTGAGAACTCCGCCTTACAATTCTTTCTTTTTTATTTTAAAAATGACATATTTGGATTCGGCGCAGAATTTTATGGCTAAAAACATATTTCTTAGCCGGGACATTATAAGTTACTGATGGAAATCGAGGCAAAATACATTTTATTAATTTTCATGCACCTTGATGCGTGTATTTTATATAGACTTTTTAGTCCATCTATGCGCGCATTTCTATGTCATTTAAGTGGTATTGCGTCACTATATGCCCCTATTTGGCTACTTTGCACTTTCATTACTACTTTGTAGGTACAAGCTGCGTAGTAGCGGAAACCAAGCCAAAACAGTCGACTTTGCATGCATTTAGGAGAATGGAAGAAACGGGACAGAAGCTCTTGCATGGGAAAGCATGAAACCGCTCACAATCAAGTCCAAAGCCATGACTCACACTATGTGCTATGTCAGAAGACCTCGATCGACTATATATTTGATCGATCGAGGAGAGTTGAAGTGAAGAGTTGCTCGATCGAGCTGTCATGTGCTCGATCGAGTGGCAGCCGTTGAAGAGTTGCTCGATCGAGTAGATTTGCTACTCGATCGACCGATATCCTCGAATAAAAGCTTCGATCGAAGGGTATTTTCCCTCGATCGAGTGGAATCCATCATGGGCCTTAAGTCCGTAGTCTAATTAGGGTTTAGAGTCGTGTTATGCATTATATAAGACTCTTATTTACGTCATTAGGAGGATCATTCAGGAATCATCAATTATTAGCAGACATTAATCTTTCACCATTAGTTTCTGAACTCTATTAATCCTTAAGTTTACATTCGGGTTTATCGACGTGGATTTGTTCTTTACGCCGGATTTGCTAAGATTGTAAACTCTTTTCTCTCTTTTATTCTTAATCTTTATTTTAGTCTTGATTACTGTTTTACTTCTCTTAATTGCTGCGTTATTATTGTTCATGCTTGTTAATTACGATTATATCATGTCTAATGTCATATGTTCAATCGTTTTTATTGCTAGCATCATTAATAGCATGAGTAGCTTATTCCCTTGTATGTTAGGATGAGGAAAACTGTAGTAAAGGCATGATAGGATAGACTGTTTTAGTTAGTCTTGAATATGAGAATCGATCTAAGCAATTTAATTGAGGTTAGTCGAATGAGTGCACGCAGGAGACTAGCTAGGTAGTTAACCCCGACCTGGATCGAGAGATTGGAAGGGAAAGGCTTGCTTAGAATTGATAGGTGACTCCTAAGAGGACGATAGTTAATTAGGAAAATCCCTAGGGTGGTTTGAGACGGAGAGGAGAAAACCATTGCTCTTCTTATTGATAGATTGACTGACTTAGTTGACCCGTAGATGCCAATATTGCAGTAGACCGAATCCTAGCATATTTCTCCTTTATCTGATTTATTTCGCATTAATCTCTACCTTTATTTCTCTTCCTTTAAATCTTATTTAGTTTAGTTTAAAACCTTTTCAAAACCCTTAGATTGTGACTGGCAGATTTAGATTACAGTTAGTTAATTTCCTCCCTGTGGAGATCGACCCTACTTCCGCTATCTTCTTAGTTAGTAGACTTAGGCTTTTATTTTTGGTGTATAACGACACGCATCAAATTTTGGCGCCGTTGTCGGGGAGGCAATTTAATTTTCTGTTTATTTATTTCTGTCTCGTCTTAAGGAATTTCAATTCCTTAAGACTGTTCTTATTTTTCTCTCTATAGTTGTGTATGCGCAGGTCCCAAAGGCTCGAATTAGTGGAAGCTGATCTGGAGCCTGAAAGAACCTTCTTACGCAGAAAGAGAGGGTTAGATAAGACTGTTCAGGAGGAAGACTTGAGTACTTCTGAATCCGTCTTCGACAGTTTCATTTTCGAGGAAGATTCGACTGTTGAGACTACCATTCCAGCAAAGATGCCTAACATTGCTAGTCACTCTGAGCCCACCGCTGCATGTATACCCCAAGGATTCAAACTTACAACGGACGAAGATGGAACTTCTTTCGATCTTCGTCCGTCTTATATCAAGCTTGTCCAACAGGATAAGTATAGGGGTGTGGCTGGGGAAGATCCGAGGAAGCATATGGAGACCTTTGCTGATTACTATTCTTCTCTTCCGGTTTCTAAAGGGGTGACAACATACAAGATCAAGGAGTTCTTGTTCCCTTTTTCCCTTACCGACAATGCTAAAGACTGGTTGAAGAACCTGAATAGAGAAGAACTGGGTATTACCGATTGGACCACACTTGCACTGGCCTTTTACAAGAAGTGTTTTCCACCACAGAGGACAAATGCTTTGAGGGGTCAGATTACGAATTTCAAGCAAACGGTACATGAAATTAAAATCTCTATGAGTCCTGGGATCGATTTAAGACGCTTGTGAGGTCTGTTCCTCACCATGGGTTCGAACAGTGGTTTCTATGCAACCAGTTTTACAACAGGTTGTATGATGATCATCGAGCTATTCTAGATGCCGCATCGAACGGGAGATTCCAGAAGGAGATAGATGACGATAAGGGTTGGAAATTGATAGAGGAGATGGCAACCCATTGTGCTGAATATGGTAATCCGCGAAGTGGTACACGAACAGTAGCTAGTGTTGATTCTGACGGTCTGGATGCTAAATTTGATAAACTAAATGCCAGACTTGACAAATGGGAAAAGCAAGCTGCAGATAACCAGCAGACGGTTCATTTGCTGCAGCGGGATGAAACGATTACTTGTGAAAGGTGTGGCGAAACTGGTCACACGGCTGTAGATTGTTTTGCAGAAAAGGAGCAAGTCTGTTCCTTTCAACAATACCGTCAAGGGGGTGGGTACTACAATCAAGGGAATATCCATCCCAACTTGAGATGGACAAGCCAGAATGTCCTAAATCCTACTCCTCCACCACAGCAGCCGACGTATCAACCGCCGCACAAGCAAGGATTCCAAAAAATCCAGTTTTCACAGCAAGCTAGTTCCTCATCTGGAGAAATTTCAGAAGTTGCAGAGCTAAATTCTATGATACAAGCTTTAGCTATCCAATTGAGCAAATCTGATCAAGCGACGAATGCTACCATTAAACTTTTGGAGTCGCAGATTGCTCAATTGGCGGGAGCTAGATCGACTAGGCAACCTGGCCAGTTATCGTCTCAGACCGATAAGAACAAGGAGACACTGAACATGATCACCCTGCGAAGTGGTCTCGCTTATGACAGTCCTGCTGGTGCTGTGGCTGATATCTCTGGTGCGCATCCCAATGTTTCGAAGGCTGATGTTGATGTTGTGATCGATCGAGGAGTTTCTTCTACTCGATCGAATGAATTGAAGGAAAAGTCACTCAATCGAGAAGTTATTGTTGGTCGATCGAGTAAATCAGATAGACAGTTGGTCGATCGAGAGAATCCAGTTGCTCAATCGAATATTTTGACTGAGGAAACTGCTCGATCGAGCAGTTTAAGTTGTTATGATGATCGATCAAGTGACATTGATACTCGATCGATGGGTCCTAATGAGCGAGAAGCTCGATCGAAGGGGTTAAGCAAGCGGATGATCAACAATGCGATTGTCAAGGATATGCAACGTGGATCGCCTGACATTCCAGTTCCGTTTCCTGGTCGGTTGAAGAAGGCTAAGGTCGAGAAGGAATTTTCTAGGTTCGCTGACATTGTACGAGATCTTAAAGTAAATGTTCCTTTTGCAGATCTTTTATTGAAGGTACCCTCCTACTTGAAATTTATGCGTGAAATTCTCTTACGTAAGAGGTCAGTTGATACTGTAGAGACTGTAGCTTTGACTGAGGAATGCTCGGCGTTCCTCCAAAACAAATGCCTACCTAAACTGTCCGACCCAGGTAGCTTTTCCATACCGTGTCATATAGGTACCTATCTTATCGATAATGCGTTATGTGACCTAGGAGCTAGTGTTAGCGTCTTACCTTTGTCTTTAGTCAAACGGTTAGGCTTCACCAAGCTTCAGTGTACCAACATGACAGTACAAATGGCAGATAGGACCTTGTCCCGACCTCTAGGAGTCATAGAGGATGTACCTGTGCAAATAGGGAGATTCTTTATACCGGTCGACTTCGTAGTCTTGGACATACCCGAGGATTCTCACACTCCCATCATTTTGGGAAGACTGTTCTTGCATACTGCGCAAGCGGTTATTGATGTCGGGTTACGGACATTGACTTTTCAAATAGGTGGGGAGAACCTAGTTTTCACTCAGTCTCGTGCTAGTAAAGGTCCCATGCTTGTTTCACCATGTCACGCGCTTCCCTTAGCCGGCATTACACCTGATTTACTTACTCATGACAAAGCTTCGGTTCCTATCGAGCCTATAGCTCCTGTCTGTGATATTCCTATTGCTACCGTAACTTTTCCGCCCCAGCTTGGGAGCGAATTGGAGGAACGTGCCGTTGTGTGTTGCCTTACAGGTAATAGATCGGCAACATTGGAGGTGAAGAAGGGGGAGCCATGTACGCGTGATGGTATCAAGAAGAAGTCCAAGAAGGACAAAGGAGCTCGCACATATTCGAGTGATTCAGAAGTGGAGCTAGACTCCAAGAAATTATCGTATGTGTGGAGAAAGAAGTCGGAAACTACCGCAGCTGAGGGTAATTCCGCAAGTCAGAGGCCTGACGGTGGCCTTGTCATGAAACTATTTGGTTACTAGCCGGGTTTGCAACCCCGTGCAATTTGTAACAAACAATTTATTGCGTTTTCGTTAGACAATTAGACAATTAGACAATTAGACTATTACGATATAATCCGTAGTTTAGATGAACAATTTATTTTTCCTGCTAGACATTGTTTTGGTATTTTTTAGGTATCGTTTTGTATCGTTTTTGCAGGAAAGAGAAGCGGAAACCAATTGCTAAAAGTCGAAGGACTTGGGGAATTCAAAATGATTGAGGATCATCGAAAGAAAATCACTCGATCGAGTAAATCAGATCTACTCGATCAAGCGGTCCTGCCTGACAAAAGTCCTCGATCGAGTACAATTTCTACTCGATCGAGCGAACTAACCTACCTGTAAAAGAGAAGTCTTCGATCCCCTTTCAATTTACTCGATCCCTATTCCCCTTTGTCTTTCATCTTTCGAATTTTCTGCATAATCTTACATGCAATTCGTTTTAGTATCCAAATTAATTGTGGGCGGATACAACTGCTTTGAAGAGGTGATGTTAGCTCCCCAGTTTGATGCTGGTTTGGGGAAGCTTTGTTTTGTGAGTTCTTCTGTTCGTTTATTTTCTCCATTCCTTGTTTATATTTCATTCCTTAGGAATAGGTTATTTTTTTCCCTTTCCCTTTTATGCTGTTGTGCTGTAGCCAATGAGGACATTGTCTGTTTTGGTTTGGGGAGGTGTTTTGCATCCTTTTGCGTCTGCATTTGTATTTGTATTGCATTCACAATTCATGTTATTAGAAAAAAATTTGAAAAAATCAAAAATATCACGTTATTTTTGCATATAGTCGAGTCGGATTGGAGTCTTGTTCGTGATGAAATTGCATTACAAGTCTATTTTATGCTATTCCTTGCACCATTCTTGACTTAGTAAAATCGAAGTAGTGAACTATTGAATTTTGTCTTGGAATTTAAATTTGATTATTAGACTTGACTCAACATTTTGGCAAACTACTTATATATTATGAGTTTTAGAGCCTATAACTGGTGACATTCATGACCAGTTCATCTAGGAATGAGAGTAGTTACTCCCCACATTTCGTGTCATTTGCTTGTATATGAACTTTGCTTTCTTATTGCCAGCACGCATTGGGTTTGTGGTCGGTATTACGTGTTTTGAGAGTATTTGCATCTCCCTTTTCCTCATTTTACCCCATTAACTCCACATAAAGCCATATCTGCCTGTTGCCCTTAACTAAATCTAAACTGAGCCTACCTTTGCCGAGCTAGTTTAGTGGTCGAGGTATATTTTACCGTTGTGTCAGTTTTTGGCTCGTTTTCATTGATTGGAGTGGGTTTTTTGTGAGAAAAAGAAGAGAAGTAATGAATTGTTGCCTCGATCGAGTAGATTGTAGCTCGATCGAGCAGATGTTGTTATTTTTTGCCTCGATCGAGTGACTGATTCCACTCGATCGAGAGGTTTTCCCTCGATCAGCCAAGGAAGAAAAAGAAAAAGAAAGAAAATGAAAAAAATGAAAAAAATATAATGAGAAAAAAAATAATTGGCTGAAGTTATTTACGCCTCCTACGCTTATTATCATTTGTCGAGGTGTTTCATGGGATTTGTGTTGTATATGCCTAGATTTGTTAAGGCATCGAGCTTAATTTTTGATAGTTGGAAGAATGGAACGAGCTCTATTACGGTCTTGTTAGGAACTAGCTTGGCTATTTACCCCCACATTTCCATTAATTGTTTTGCCCCCTTCTTACCAATTAGCCTCACATATCCATATTTTTGCAAATGTTCGGCACGTGATTGTCCTTGAACGGTGGTTATGCGTGTGTACGGTGCTTGAATCATCTTTCATGTTAGTTAGCAATGCATGTTGTGTCGGTCGTAGTCTAGGTGAGTGACTATATTTTCTTCTCTCTTTCTTATACATAATTACTTACCATTTGCTTGTTGAGAGAAGAGTGACCCGTGAGAGTCCGAATTTGGTTGAGTCTTGCAAGGTCGAAAGTCTAATTTATTTCCAAGATTGTATAAATTCGTTCTCTTTCGTATTAAGCTTTGTAGCGATTGAATGAGTGCATTAAACTGTTTAGCATTGACTTGTAGCTAGCTCTGAGACTTACTCCATTCCCATAGGTTCATTTTGTTCCATATAGCTGCATTTAGTTTGCTTGAGGACAAGCAAAGGTTTGGTTTGGGGAAGTTTGATGCGTGATTTTATATAGACTTTTTAGTCCATCTATGCGCGCATTTCTATGTCATTAAAGTGGTATTACGTCACTATATGCCCCTATTCTGCTACTTTGCACTTTCATTACTACTTTGTAGGTACAAGCTGCGTAGTAGCGGAAACCGAGCCAAAACAGTCCACTTTGCATGTATTTAGGAGAATGGAAGAAACGGGACAGAAGCATGGGAAAGCGTGAAACCGCTCACAATCAAGTCCAAAGCCATGACTCACACTATGTGCTATGCCAGAAGGCCTCGATCGACTATATATTTGATCGATCGAGGAGAGTTGAAGTGAAGAGTTGCTCGATCGAGCTGTCATGTGATCGATCGAGTGGCAGCCGTTGAAGAGTTGCTCGATCGAGTAGAATTGCTACTCGATCGACCGATATCCTCGAATAAAAGCCTCGATCGAAGGGTATTTTCCCTCGATCGAGTGGAATCCATCATGGGCCTTAAGTCTGTAGTCTAATTAGAGTTTAGAGTCGTGTTATGCATTATATAAGACTCTTATTTACGTCATTAGGAGGATCATTCAGGAATCATCAATTATTAGCAGACATTAATCTTTCACCATTAGTTTCTGAACTCTATTAATCCTTAAGTTTACATTCGGGTTTATCGACGTGGATTTGTTCTTTACGCCGGATTCGCTAAGATTGTAAACTCTTTTGTCTCCTTTATTCTTAATCTTTATTTTAGTCTTGATTATTGTTTTACTTCTCTTAATTGCTGCGTTATTATTGTTCATGCTTCTTAATTACGATTATATCATGTCTAATGTCATATGTTCAATCGTCTTTATTGCTAGCATCATTAATAGCATGAGTAGCTAATTCCCTTGTATGTTAGGATGAGGAAAACTGTAGTAAAGGCATGATAGGATAGACTGTTTTAGTTAGTCTTGAATATGAGAATCGATCTAAGCAATTTAATTGAGGTTAGTCGAATGAGTGCACGCAGGAGACTAGCTAGGTAGTTAACCCCGACCTGGATCGAGAGATTGGAAGGGAAAGGCTTGCTTAGAATTGATAGGTGACTCCTAAGAGGACGAGAGTTAATTAGGAAAATCCCTAGGGTGGTTTGAGACCGAGAGGAGAAAACCATTGCTCTTCTCATTGATAGATTGACTGACTTAGTTGACCCGTAGATGCCGATATTGCAGTAGACCGAATCCTAGCATATTTCTCCTTTATCTGATTTATTTTGTATTAATCTCTACCTTTATTTCTCTTCCTTTAAATCTTATTTAGTTTAGTTTAAAACCTTTTCAAAACCCCTAGATTGTGACTGGCAGATTTAGATTACAGTTAGTTAATTTCCTCCCTGTGGAGATCGACCCTACTTCCGCTATCTTCTTAGTTAGTAGACTTAGGCTTTTATTTTTGGTGTATAACGACACGCATCACACCTATTAATCATTTTCATGTATCAAACTATTTTCATGCACCTGTAACTCATTTTCATGCATCTAGAGCCTGTTTTAATGCATTAGCAAACTTTTGTAAATTAAACATATATTTTGTTAATATAATCACTAAATAGTGTCTAGGCATACCATTTAATGTGCTTGAATAATCTGAACTAATGGTAAATGATTGATCTAAACTTTTGAAACAAAATTTGGTGGAGATTTTTATATATAGATATAAATCTGCATATACATTGGTCAATCTATGTAACACCAAGGCCACGGTTTTTTGGGTTAACTATAAGGTGCGCAATGGAAAATTCTAGGTAAGAGGCACTCACCCATGTTGAGCCGACTCTTTGAATGCGCGTTAGGAATTCTAATAGCTCACACAGTCCTGGGCCATTTGAATCTTGCCTGAACCTGAATGGATGTGTATTAGGCTTTATATAAGCTGATTATCTTTGCTGCCAATCTGTAGGCTGTGTACAGTCAGGTTATTTAACCTACACTTTGTGGCTGAACCATCTGGAAATTAACATGACATATGCGCTTGGTTCCTAAAACTCTAGAGCCATAACAACCTTGTATCAAATTTAGGTGCAATGTTTCTTGGAAGTGTAAGGCGTACCTTTTATGTATTTGCGCTAGCGCCACCCTGTCTGATGACCTTTTAGTTCATGATGCAAGCCTTCAGATATCACTGAAGCAAAAAGGCAAAGCAAATTTAGTTGAGCGGGGTGGGTGTGAAGTCCAAGATTCTAGAGTCATTTTAGCAGTTCTAAGCGTAGTATGCTTTAGTTGTTGTAGACACAACTTGAAATATAAATGGGCAAGGGGAGTCGAAGTTCCCCGGGTCCTTGTTTTTAAAGTAGGCTCGGAACGGATTTCGTTCATGGTCTGGTTAGAGCCTTCTACAATTTTCCACGTTGCTAGCGCACGTTAATTTGGGGCACGTATCGTTTACACATGAGCATCAATATATATGCAGTATTTTAGGAATGCACAAAGTATAATGAACGTAGCAGGTATTAAAAGGCAAAAGTAGTTCATATAGTTAAAAGCTTTAACACGGATACAGATGTTGATTGCAAAGCTGTTTTAGTTTTAAAACCCCTGAGACAAAGAGAACGGGGTAATTATACAGAAGGCAAAAGCAGCATCAACTACACCTATTTTACAAGCCACCACTTAGGTTACGGATAACATTTGTAACTACCTAGCATTAGTTTTATTTGAAAACCGCTCGCCCTCGGCACTTGCAGGCAAGGGAAGGAGACCACTGGTTGTAGCTAAACTTGGCCATGGCTAAAATTGTTCTGTTTGGGCAGTGCTACCACGGTTTCAAGGGGGGGCTTGGATTTTGAAGAAAACATGCTCACTAGTCCCTAATTCTGGCACCACAGAGCTAAACCTTTTCCGTAACGGACATGTCGTTCTTGGGTGGCCGTGGCGGCCATTAATGGTAGGAATCGTGAATTCCAGACCACGAGGGGTGATACAATCCTATTCCACAAGTAAACACGAGGGTTGTATCTCCTCCTTGATGCCTATGAATCTTTCTTTGATTGTCACGTAACTTTCTCTAGCAAATGCACAGTTTATAGCAGGTCGTTAGGTGTAGGCCAATGAATAGTTAACATAAACTATTTCTAAGTTGTACTTGTCCATCCGATAATTTAGCAACTCTTCAGCTAAACTGTTTTCAGCCTTTACCAAGGTAGGGCAACCTTAACCAAATATGCATTTTCCTCTTTTGGGGTTGAGAGGAGGGGCAATCAACATCCAAGACGTGAAGTGGGTATGTTAACTTTACAGAATTAGGCAATTTAACAGGTTAGAGTGGTCATTGTTCGACGTACTAATTGTCAAGTTATTTTGCTTTGTCACCCTTTTAGCCCACTTCCCTAGCCTTTTGGAAAGCGTGCTGCTAAATGAATTTGTTTATAGGCATCTCAGCACCAAGCATAGTAATTGGGTTGTAAGTATTAAAGCCGCTCACTGAGAAGGCATTTTTGTAGCAACAAACACTAAAGTAACCAGCCTAACAAATAGCCTCCAGCAACAACACCACTTTCACATGTGTAAGACAACATTGAATATAGGCTATATCCAACCACAACATAGGCATAATTTAAGCGGACAAACTATTTTTAAGTTTAGCATTGTATTTGCAAGGCTTGTGTTTTTCCCGATTTAACAATGTCACCACGTATAACAACTTTATTTAATGTTAAGCAAGTTGGCAAGGCATTTTGAAAACACCCACATCTATTTAAGGTTAAAAACACAGCTCCACAACCGTACAACAATATGATACAAATGCTACTTAGGATCTTTTGCCCAAAAAGCTATAAGAACATAGTCTTTAGTTAATTAATTTCAAGCACCAATAGAAATGTATTTTACGCAAGTGTATTAAACTAAAACATTAGTACTAAACTAAGAACTCGGTTGTTTTATCATGCAAGCAAAACTTAATGCAGTAAACCATACAAGGGCTACATCTAAAACAGAGGTTTCACCAAAAATGTATGTAAGACTACCAGCAAAAAACTCAGCAGAAGTATGACCAGTTGGGTGATATTGGTAACAGGTGATAAGCTAAACTTTGCAACTATTATTCAAATTAGAATACCCTTTTCTTTCAGATGTACCAGTGGCCTGTGGCTTGGCAAGTTTGTTCCTTTTTTTTTTGGAAAGGCTCTTTCAGTTGTTTAAAATATACCCAGTGCTGTAAATGTCTCTACAAGGGATCTCATGCTATCTATATATATATGCATATGTATGTCTTTAAAACACAATTCCAGAAAATCTGTTGGACACATGTTACATAGTACTTAACCATATCTTGACAAGATATACAATCTTATTTTGTTATGGCCTAATAGTAGACGAGACTTGCATATTGTATGGGAGTCAAGTCTGTCAGTTGTATGTTTGTGCATAACCAAGTTGGGTTTTGAGGTCTTTAAGAGGATTATATTTTACCGTGCCTCTTTTCCAGCTTAAGGGCATGGTGTTGCAAGCCACCTAAGGCATAGGAGGGTAGACACCATAATGTTTATCTTGACATTTCGCATGAACCGGTTTTCAGTAAAGGGTGGTGTGCGCTATTTGGCGGGGCCGAGTTGTCTTTGTTTTTCTTTCTGTCATTTTTTTCCCAAACCGTTCTTCACTTTGTTCAGTACGAATAACAAGTTAGCCCAGCAAATTTATATGCTGAAAACCTTTGTCATTAATTTTAGCAACTATGTTAGTAATTTAGAAGCTCTCTGTGTGTTATTTTTTTGTTTGAGTTTTCAAGCATCTGTTTACCGCATGTGGTGCGCCATCTGCATACATAAATGATATCCCAAAAAAATGGCTTACACTATAGAGTGTCTTGACCAAAGTGCGTATCGTCTTTCATGTCCTATTTACTGGCGACTGAGTTGCACCACAGTTTCATGTGTCATGACATATGACCTAGGTGATGTGCTGCCTAGTTATTGGCTCGTATTTTAGTTGGTAGCATTTATAATGGTCCCTACTTTAGTCAGTGAACATTTAATCTAGCCAAACTGATGGCCTGGGAGCGCGAATTCCTTCTTTGCAAAACCGGGCGCAAGTGGCGGTCATCATCAAGTTATCGTAAGTTCCCGTGCAATTTTTAGCTGCCTAAAGGCAATTGCTAGGCTAACCAATTCTAACTGACCTTTTTAAACAGGCAGCCAACTGGTTGCCATTTCTGACTCCATGTAGCAGGCATATCACGGCCAATATTTTTTTTGTAGGGGGGTCAGATATATTCAAGTCTTTAGTTTCCCCACCATTGTTGGGAAATGTAAAGACGTTGCCAATCCTTAAGAGTGCAAGATAAGAGTTCCAAAGCCCCCAAAGATCGTTGAGCCCTTTAAGATCGTTGATCTCCCTTTTTTTTTTGCCGCACAGACCGGCCACTTTGCCTGTTACGATACGAAGGATTTAAACATTCAGAGAAAGACCAATGTTTCACACTGTAACCTAAGATCGTTGAGCCCCCTGCTAAGGAGGTTAAATCGAGAAGACATAAAAGAGTTGCAGCATCACAATTCAATACTTGTGGCACCCACAATTAAATGCTAAGGTGGTTAAACCGTTTTTATAATTCTTGTAGCAACCTAATTTGTTAAGAAAGGGGGATTTGAGTTTCTTGCTCAACCAAGGAGTGTTATTTCCAGGGTTTGGAGAAAGTAAGAAAATAAGTCAACAGTGCAACTTTGTGCGTGTATTACCTTGGCAGTTCGAAAGCGAGATGAAACACCTTTTTTGGTTGTGGTTTTTCCCTGGGCAATTTGTGGGGTCCGTGTTTTTATTGCAATAAAGCAGGGTGTAGACAGTAAGGCTAGTGGGGGGTGGGCTATTCCCGGCGGGGGCACTACAGTAGTCTGCTCTAGCGATATGGTTAACTACCGTTGTTTAGCAAGGCTAAAAAATGCAATGTAAAAGCAGTAAATTCCGAGTCTACCTTCTGTATGTAGCATTCTTACTCCGGATCCTGTCATATTTATAGCCCAAGAAAGGATACACGCCTGGCCTCGGTACCACGGTTAGACACCAGCAGCTAGTACGTTTGAGGGGAGGGTCAGGGCAGCCATTGCAATATCAGATGTGCACTGGTTCCCTACAATTAGACCCAAACATGGCATAAATTTGTTGAATTCACATTAGTTTTGTGGAAAATTTCAAATTGATACTATAACTAAGCGTACAATTGTCTAAATATTGGGGAATTGATTAAATTGAAAGAAATAAATTCAAAGTACGACACAAATTGTTTAGCACTAAATAAAACTATAATTTGATACTAAATCAAACAAAATGAACACCAATCAATGAATTCACCCAAATATTTTTCACCAAATGAACTCATCAATCATTCTGAAACACTATGAACCCAACCACTCACAAGTCACAACACCATCTGAATCGAAATCGAATTGAAGCGAAATTCGAATTGAAGCGAAACATAATTTAATATATTTTACAAATGTAACATGACTAAATAGTGACATGACCAAACAAAACTAACAGCAACAATTGAAAAAAAAACTAATTCAATGATTGAAAGATACACCTGCTTGACCAT
Organism: Heliosperma pusillum; assembly: GCA_022085475.1. Classification (NCBI taxonomy): domain Eukaryota; kingdom Viridiplantae; phylum Streptophyta; class Magnoliopsida; order Caryophyllales; family Caryophyllaceae; genus Heliosperma; species Heliosperma pusillum. Next base: position 79,000 of record JAIUZE010074022.1, read on the forward strand.
ATAGAATGAGACCCCACTGAATGGATTTAGGACCTCCGTTTCGCGTTTCAGATTGAAGTTGAGCAGCAGTAAATTGAGAGTTGAAGTAGTGTGGTGTGAGATCACTCTCTAAGTTATGTAAATGTATTTAGGCTTCAAAAAGTTGCTTTAGTGATGAATAATGAGCACCTAATCACCAAAGATGATTATTGAGATGAGTAGTGTAGAGATGATTGTTGAGATGAAGTAGTGCAGATATTATGCTTTGGTATGAGAGTGTTAGATTGAGGTTGAAAAAGTGAGTGAGATGAGAGAGATGTGCAAAGTGGTTAAGCTTAGTCGACGGAAAATGAATTACATTAGCTATTGGAGTGGAATAGAGGAGAGGCTGCACATTACAAGGCAATAAGAGAGCCAGGTGTTTGGAGGAGGAGGTAACAGGCATCCCTTGGGTTATAGAAGTGAGTAAGAGACTGTTCATGGGGTGAGGAGGGGAGTCAAAGTATTGTTAGTTACTGCTCTACTATTCCCATTTTTGGCCACACTTTTGGAATTCCTTACATTTTAAGAGGTTAAGGAAAAAATGAAGAAATCTAATGTTCCATTGGAACTATTATTCTTTCATAATATAAGCATTGGCTGGTCAAAACCACGTATTACATATTCAACTCAATTCCATAATAATCGTAACCTAGTATTAAACTCGTGCAAAATTACATGGGTTTATTTATTCAATAATGGGTACAATATGATTGGATAAATTCTACAATTCAAATGCACAAAATTAGTCTTACTAAAAACAAATTCTTGCGGATCAAGGGCCTCCAGTTCAATGTGCGTATTAGGAATGTAATAAGCATAATGTCATATAATATCTTTATAGTTATCTTGTTGTTATTGAGGTATTAGGTGCCTTGAATATAGGCTATTGTGTACATATAATCCAACGTTTACAATGATAATAAACACAACTTTCCATCATATAGTTAACATGGTATCAGAGCCTTTCAAAAATTCTACCCTAACAAACCCTACGGCGTTCTTCAACCCATCGTCACCATGACCGGTGAAGACACTGGATCATCTTCTAAAAATACCGAAAAAATCGACTCTTCTTCTCCTTTTTATCTCAGTCTCATGATATATCCGGCATTAAAATTTCTCAAGTTACCTTAACACGTAATAATTATGAAGACTAGAGCCGCTCTATGCGGATGTCGCTTAAATCTCGACGCAAGTTTGGCTTCTGCGACGGTTCGATAACAAAACCTTTGGACAAAATCATGCTTGAACATTGGGAGGTAGTCAATTGTACCATCGTCCATTGGATTCGTCATACCATTGACAAGGATCTTCTTGGTGGTATTGCTTATGTTGAAACGGCTAAATCAATGTGGGCCGACCTCCAGGAGAGATTTGGCGTCGTCGATGGTACAACCATTCACAACCTTAAAAATGACCTTGCTAACTGTAAACAAACCAAAAGTACGTCTGTCACCGCTTATTATAGCAAATTAAAAAGTTTGTGGGATGCCCTTTGTGATTCATGAACCGCCTTTCGCTTGCAAGTGCGGACAGTGTATTCATGAACCGACTTGATAATGAACACCTTCATCAATTTTTTATGGGGCTTGATCGAACCTTGTACGGTACTCTCCGTAATCAATAGTTTCAACTCAATCCCCTTTCTACCTTTAACCATGGCTACCATGTCGCCTGACAGGCTAAACGACTACATGTTGCTTTCGCTGTACCTAGTGTTACTCGCACAACTACTGACTGGAAAGCCGTCCGTGAGAAAGGAAAGATCGAACGTCGTAAATTACTTTTCTCTCACTGTAATGTTCTTGCTCATGATATTACCTGCTGTTTTATTAAGCAAAATAAATTCCCGGACTCGTGGGGAGATCGCCCGCGCACTCTTGCTGAACTTTACCGTGGTAGAGGGGGTCCGGGGCGTAGTGTCTCGCCTTCCCTCGAATGCTCGGCTCGTCCTCTGGTTCTCATCGTGGCAGTGGCCTGCTCGTTCATGCCAACGTTGTGACTACCGACCTTCCTTCCTCAACCTCTCCTGATGACCGCCTCTCTGGTATGTATAGTCCTTGGATTATTGATACGGATACCTCCTATCATGTCACAGGTGATTTATCTTTATTTACGGACTGTGTTGTCATTCCCTCACGTCCTGTTGGTCTTTCTAATGGACAGCGGGTCATGGCTACGACCATTGGAACCGTGGCTATTAATAATAATATTTGCTTACGTCGGATCTTCTTCATTCCTAGCTTAACTTGTAAATTAATTTCTGTATCACAATTGACGAGTGATACTGATTGTCATCTTCAGTTTGCTAAGAATTCTTGTGTGATACAGGACCGTTACTCGAGGACGACGATTGGAGTAGAAGAGCTACAGGACGGAATGTATTTTCTTCAACCAGACGACAAGCCTTTGGTTATTCATCAAGTGGGCACGACTGGGACATTGGAATGTGGCATCGACGGCTTGGGCATTCGACTGACAAAGTGGTTAACCTTATTCCTTTCGCTCGTAATATTAGTTTGAATAAGAGCTCGATGTGCGATGTGTGCCATCTTGGAAAACAACATCGTCATAGTTTTTCTTTGAGTGATAATATTGCAAAAGAGACCTTTGATTTAATACATTGCGACTTATGGGGTCCATATTGTATTTCCTCGATTTGTGGTGCGGAATATTTTTTAACTAATGTCGATGATTATTCCCGTTCCGTGTATGTTTATTTATTACTTGATAAATCTGAAGTTACGGATATGTTTATGCCTTTTATGAAAATGGTGTACACTCGGTTTTCTAAATCCAATGGGTTGGTCCCCACATGCACATCCATATGAAATGGACATAGCTCATGAACAGCAAGAATGTCATGTCTTTTAAGACAGTCCGCAAAGTTAACGGTAGTGAATTTAATTGTATGGCGGGTTATTTGTTTCAACAAGGGATTCATTTCCAGACGTCTTGTGTCGGCACGCCACAACAAAATGACCGTGTTGAATGTAAGCATCGTCACACACTAAATGTAGCCCGAGCCCTTTTGTTTAGGTCATTTGCCAAAGAAGTTTTGGGGGGAATGTATACTTACCGCTGCATATCGCATTAATTGTATTCCGTCACCTCTCTAGACAATAAATCGCCTTATGAAATATTGTTGGGAGTGTCTCCTTTCTATGATAATTTACGGGTTTTCGGTTGCCTATGCTTTGCCCATTATCAGAAAACACGGGGTGACAAATTTGCACAACGGAGTCGTAAATGTGTGTTTCTCAGGTATACTCACAATAAAAAAGGTTGGAAAATTTATGACCTTGAGACGGAATAATTCCTTGTTTCTCGTGACGACGTCTTTTATGAAGCTTCTTTTCCATTTGTTGCTGATCCTATTGTTTCTCCTGCTCCGTCATTTAGTGACTTTATTGTTGCTGATGACACATTAAATGAAGATGCACCATCTGCCACGGCCCCTGCTACTTCTGCGCCACCTGCAACCCCTTCTGTTGTGGCAGTCGTGCCACCCAACTCAATTGTCGTGGCCAATTCGTTGCCCCATGTTTTTTTATTCGGATGTTGTCCTCGGTCGTGGGCAACGAGCTAAGTTTCCTAATTCCCGGCTACGTGGCTATGTTCTTGAGACTACTCACAGTCCATCCCCGTCTCCCTCACCATGTCCGCCTTTGTCTCCCTCAGGTACTGCCTATTCTTTAGAAAATTATATTAATTGTGCAAAATTTTCCAGTCGACACATGACTTTTCTTACAACAATATCTACGACGGTTGAACCTCCGTCTTTCAAAATTGCCATTCGTGATGACAATTGGTGCCGTGCCATGCAATATGAGATAAATGCGCTTGAAAATAATGGTACTTGGCTGTTGACTGATCTCTCGCTCGACAAAAAGGCCATGGGTTTTTGCTGGGTGTATAAAATCAAATATAAATCCGATGGTTCCATTGAAAGTTATAAAGCTCGTCTTGTCATTTTTGGTAACCATCTAGTGGAAGGCATCGATTATGGTGAGACTTTTGCTCCGGTTGTCAAGATGGTTACTATACGCGTGTTTCTTGCTATTGCGGCCGTTAAAATGGGAACTTCATCAAATGGACGTCCATAATGCCTTTTTGCACGGTGACTTAAATAAAGAGGTATATATGAAATTACTAAGCTCGCTGCTGCCCTCCGAACTTACGGTTTCAATCAGTCCTACTTGGATTACTCACTTTTATATTACTCACGATACGATGTATGTCTTCATGTCCTCATTTACGTGGAGTATCTTGTGATTGCAGGTAATGATTCTGGTGCTATTTCCACTTTTAAAGCTTATTTAAGTCGCTGCTTTCCTATGACTGGTCAAATGCGGTTATTCTGTGACAGTCAGTCCGCTCTCCATCTTGCTTAAAACCCGGTCTTTTATGAGCGCACGGAACATATTGAAATCGATTGCCACTTTGTTCGAGATGCTATTCTGAACGGTTTAATCGTGCCTTCTCACGTTCGTACGACTGAGCAGCTGGCCGACATCTTCACTAATGCGTTGGGCGTTCCCCAATTTACTACTCTTCTTCGCAACCTGGGCATTCTTGATCTCCATGATCCAGCTTGAGGAGGGAGGGAAGGCGGGGGGGGGGGGGGGGTGTAGGCATAATATCATATAATATCTTTATAGTTTTCTTATTGTTATTGACATATTCGGTTGGGCTCTTGTGTACCTATATAATCAACGTTTACAATGATAATAAACACAACTTTCCCTCGTATCGTTAACCGAATGAGAAGTATAATTATAGTTATGTATCTTGCCTATAAAGATGTAAAACATTATGTCATCAAGCATCGATAAAAAAACCCAGAAAAGAGAGTAGAGCATCACCTTATCATTAATAATACCACCCTAGCACATTGATAACTTCCGTAAGAACACCTAGGACAACCAGATAGTTAAATATATACATATTCATAGGCTAATCATTATTTTTTCATTTTAAAGTAATCTCATGTTATATAAATAGCAGTTCTCCATACGCACTAAGTTACACTACAATTAATATAAACTATAAAGTTGAATAGTCGGAAAGAAGAAAAAAGTAACAAATCATCTGCCATTCAGCTTTACTTGAGTAATATATCAATACGATTTATGTCAGCTAAAATGATCGCAGTTGTGACCATAAAAATGACACAATCGCATCACTGAATTTTGTGTTGTTGAAAAGCAAAATTTTAAAATAAAATAAAACATAGGAGTTCATATAAACAGACCAATTACATGATGCCAAAAATATAAAAAACTTCCAAGAACTATTTATTGCTCGATCAAAACAATAATTTAGAAAGTATCGAGATATAATATTTTATCATATAATTTCAGTTTTTAACATAGATTATTTTAAGATAGGACAATTAGAAATGTGCTAGGGATTTGTATAATTTACTTGTTTAGCAGTATATGAGAAATTTAAAGTAGGAGAAGTTGTCTATAAATAGATCACGACTTGTACAGTTGCATTTGAGTTTTAGAAAGTTTTTTTAAGATGTCTAAAAATGGACTTGTGTTCGTTCTTCACTGCAACATTGATACCAAAACACTACGAAGTAATCAGCGAGAGGGATAGCCAAATGAGTATGTATATCACGCATCGGTCCTATTGGAAATAGGGGTCAGGCTTCTTGGAACCAAATCCCTTTTCTTCCTTATTTTCTTACATCGGTAGGAAAATGTGAATTTTATGGGTTTGTATAACCCTTAACTCCTTTCAATATTACTTCTGGGTTGATGGAGCCTTTTGTAGAGGATTACGAGGTGATTAATTCAGCTCTCTCGCGCGCGCGCGCCGTGCATGAGCACGACCCAGATCTAGATTCAGGATTAGGGATCGCTTACGGCAGGCTGTGCCTATATTTTTGGACGTGATCCGTGTTTTATATCTTTAACAGTCTAGATTCATTATGTAACAGTGTAATACATGTCTTTTGTAAGCTAGGTCAAAGTCAAATTCAACGGAAGTCAAGGTTAAACCCGAGTCAAGGGAAGATAAGGACCGGAAGGTATGAAGGGTGTACGAGTATTGGTCGCATAGATTGGCCGCACATTAGCTAAAACACTAACATGTAGCAAGAAAGGAGCGACGCGCACAACACGCGCAAGACACGTGACCCACACGCGAGCAGGGTGCGAGTAGCAAGCGACCTGCGCGCGCTCACGGTGCCAGCTCTCTCGTCTTCGTTAAGCGTTGTTTTGACACGATTCTTTTTGGGTTGTCGGCTTAAGACATTATTTTATTTTCCTATTCTATATCATAACCCTATATAAACTAAAGAAAGCCTATCTTAAAAACAATTTATATTACTTCAAAATCACATCAAAGCCTAGAGATAGGAGGGAGAAGGGAGTTCATCTTATTTTGGGGATTTTGCTTTTTAGGCTACTTTATTCTACCTTAAAACTTGTAAGTTATCTTTCAATTTTTATAAGGTTAATATTATTTATCTTTTAAGCCTTTAATCTTGTATTTTCTCTATTAAGTCACTTTATTTTATTATGTTGACACTAACCCTAGAAGTTTGGGAAAATTTGGGGTAAAGGTTTATTTGTAATTAATTGAATAGAGTAGTTAGTAATTTTGTATCGAATAATTGTTGTAGGTGACAGAATTATTGAGGATCGTTATTAATCTTGCTTGTACGCTTGGATTTGCTATAAGGTGGGGATTTATCCTACTTAACTTTTATATTCCTATGTTAATTTGTATAATTGAATTGTGATCTTGGCTTGATGATTATTGTTTCATATGTTGAGTGAGTTTGGAATGGATGACATTGGATATATGTTCTGTGATGAGATTGATGTGAAAGAGATTGGTATGCTTGTTGTTAATATTTGAATTGAAAATACCGATATGCGGATTGAGGAGGGAGTTAGGAGCTTAGGGTGATATTATATTGCATTGTTACTTTATGTTACCGATCTGCAGATCGATGAGAGAGTTAGGAGCCAAAGGGAAAATCATGTTGCATTTGCATTGTTATTATAAATACCTATATGCGGATCAAGGGGGGAGTTAGGAGCCAAGGCAGGGGGAATGATCATGATGCCGATTTGCGAGTCGAGGAAGGATTTAGGAGTCGGGCAGGATCTTGCAGTGTGAGTTTGAGTATTGTTATGAAATATACTTTCTTACTTAGCCTTTGGTTGACTTGTTTGTAGGGATGGCAACAGGTCGGGCCCGGGTCGTGTCGACCCGGACCCGTGTCCCGTACCTTGGACCCATACCCTAAAGGGTCCAAAATAATTGGACCCATACCCATACCCAACGGGTCCGGGTCCGGGTCGGGTTGCGTCTACCTGCGGGTCTAGCTGAGAAAGCACTTGTGCAATTGACAATTTGAACTCCTTACCACACTTACAATAGCTAGTTACAGTAGCACTTGTGATTTTATTTTTGACAATTTGAACTCCACACTTACAGTAGCCATTCAAATTACACCATAAGTCCAAAAGAGCCATTCAAATTGTTTACAAAACCGCAAATGAAATACAAAGTCTTCACAAAATCATTAGTTTCTTACAAATACCAAACACAAAGAAATTGTCTAACATAATCCTTAAACAATACATGGCATATCATATAGCTCCTCTTCCATATCGTCAATTGGAATATCATCAACATCCTAAAAAAAGATAAAAAGAAAGTATTAGTACTAGTAATGAGAAAAAAACACTAAAAATTAAAAAGTAAAGAAGACACAAGTTAATACCATATCTATAATATCAATAATGTCTCCGTCAACTTCCGAGCCCTCGTGGATGGTAGAACAAGAACTAGTACCTTCCATGTCACCTATAAAAAATAATTATGCAAACATATAGTAAACAATAAGACAACAATTGACAACTTTTGATTTACTTAATAGTTATGCAAACTAGTACTATTAATGTTACCTTGAAAATATTGCATTTTCCAATTTTGTAAGCATATTAATGCTTCAACGGTGTTTGCATGAAGTCTAGAACGATGAGCACTCACAACTCGCCCTCTAATGCTAAAAGCACTTTCCGAAGCTACACTAGATATTGGAATGGCAAGAATATCCTTAGCAATAGTCCGCAAGGTAGGGTATCTATGATCAATTTTCCACCAACTAAGGACATCAAAACTCTCATCTTCTCTTTCCGGTTGATCTTCCAAGTAGTGTTCCACTTCACCCTTAACAATTACCTTCCTAGTTATGGTCTCCTTCTCCCTAGAATATGCATCTTGATGAACTACATGTGAGCTCAAATATTTTCTTTTTCCACTTACTTGTGAACTATTTTCTTTACTACTTCCTTTACAAGTTCATCCAATAAATGTCTTACCATCTCCACTTCCTTCTCCCCAACTTGATCACCATAAAGCATCTTAAAATAGAATGAAACACAATCAATTTTATTTCTAGGATCCAAAATGGCGGCAATGGCTAGAAGACCATTAATATGCTCCCAATATTTATCAAATTTTTCAATCATACCTTTAGCCATTTCTTTTATAATTTCAACATCATCCTCCAACCAACTCATTAAAGCAAGCTTAATTTCACATGCTTTTCGAAAGAATAAGTTAGAAGTAGGATAATGCCTACCCGAAAACACTTTAGTAGCATTGTCAAAAATATCCAACTTTTCACAAACTAAGCTAGCCAAAATCCAATCTTCATTAGAAGGAACATCAAACTTTAACCTTGTATTTAGACGTTTTAGCCTAACAAATACATCTTTTCACGGCAAGGCGGATTGAAGCATATAAAAGGTTGAATTCCACCTAGTTTTGCAATCAAGTACCAATCTTGTAATATAATTATTTTACCAAAAAAACGACAAGCCTCCTTAAACTTTTCAATTCTTTTCGGGGTAGACATCCAAAAGGAAACACAAGTCCTCACGTTCACAATCTCTGATTCAATAACATTCAAACCATCTTTCACTATCAAATTTAAGATGTGTGCACTACATCTTAAATGCAAAAATTTACCTTTCAAGATAAGACACTTACTCTCAAAATTTTTGAGTAGTATTTTCATCATAGTATCATTAGTGCTACAATTATCAACTACAACCGAGGAAATCTTGCTCTCTAAACAATACTGGGACAAACAATTCATTAACACTTTAGCAAGAACACCTTTTGTATGTGGGCATGGTACAAAACAAAACCTCAATGTTCGATTCCATAACACCCAATTTCGATCAATGAAATGCGAGGTCTCAACCATACAACCCTTCTTTTGATTAGAAGCTGCCCACATGTCAGTTGTTACCGCGATTCTACTCTCATTAAACCCCAACAATTACTTAAGCGAGAGCTTATCATCATTGTATAACTTCAAAATATTAGTTTTCAATGTATCTCTAGAAACCATCTTAAAAGAGGGATTGTGACTCTTAATATATAAAATCCCTGAACCAATAATGATCAACAATTGACAAAGGGTACCCATGTATCACTACCATATTGACCAACTTAGAACTAGATATTTCTTGATCAAACTCTTTGTATTTTTCTTTAAGTTCCAAAGTATTAGACCCATCCAAGTTAGTTTGCACTCTTAGTTTTTTTTTTTACTCACATGACTCCCTAAATGCCTCATTGGACAAGTAGTCTTACCATGCTTGACAAGATGAGAAGTACCACTATTTCCACCGGTATAAAGATGTTTGCTACATTTATTGCACCTAGCCTCTATAATTTCACCCACCTTCACTTGCTTAAAGTAAATCCAAGCATCCGAAGTTAGCTTCTTATTGGAAACTTGGTTATTGGTAGGTGTATCATGTGTGCTCAAAGGAATGTTACTTTGATGAGGAAGACCATCAACAAAACCTTCTTCCTCATCGGTACCTTCCTCATCAATATCATACAACACATGCTTTCATTGAACATAATTTGATGCTTCATCATCAATCTAAAGAAATATATCATTTAGAGTTTAAAGATAACAAACAATATAATAGATACACCAAGCAAAAATTCCCATCAACTTAAGTTCAAACTTTGAACAAATACAAATACAAATACAAATACAAATACAAGTACACAAATCCACCCCAATTCTACACCAAACAAAGTCCATAACATTAACATGAAGGCGGGAAGGATACTCTTCATTTATGAGATAAATCAAACACAAATTAGTGCACAAATACATATCCAAGTTATAACATCAACTTCACAAATATTTAATACAAATACCTTTTACTAACTAAAAAATTACAAGTAAGAAAGTCAAACATTAGTGCGCAACAGGTAAATCAGTGGCAAAGTAACATGGTTGGGTCATTATTTGTGAAGTTGTGAATAAACAAGGATACTGTGAGTAACCAAACAAGAATAATCATTAAATGAAACAACAAATCAGTTTAGAATTGAAGGAATAATTGCAAAGTATATGGAGTCATTAAGTAGAAAGTATCAAAGTTATTGAAGGATTAAAAAAAGAAACAAAAACCGTAAAAAAAATGAGAGATTTACCGATCGACGAACTTGCTGCTGTTGCTGCTACTCTTACGTCGTTGTCTGTCGTCGTACGTCGGGTAGGGGAGCAGTTGGGGATTTAGGGTTAGAGTTGTGAGAGTTTGGGGTTGAAATCTGATATAGAGGTCAGGGACTTGTGTAGTTGTGTTTGTATATTTGTAAATTGTGTCATTGTGTGGCTGCGTTTGTTTGATAGATTTAGTTTTTATTTTAAAAACTTATACGGGTCTACGGGTCGGGTACGGGTCCTACAAAACAAACCCAGACCCGGACCCGAAAAAATTATCCAAGACCCATACCCGACCCTTACTCGTTCGGGTCTTGAAAATTAAGACCCAAACCCAACCCATTAGGGTCCGACCCGGCGGGTTTGGGTCGGGTCTTAGACCCACTGACATCCCTACTTGTTTGTGTGTGGGTGTGTATGTCTGTCATCTACTCAACTCTTTTAAAGTTTCCTACTCAACCTTTCGTTGACCTGTTTCTGTATGTGTATGCCGCCCACCCAACGCTTTTAAATTGGTGGCCTATTATGATCCATTTGTTATTTCCATTCAAATGGGGAGCAGTGAATATTACAGGTTAGTAAAGTGCATGAGTTGTCTTGGATGATGCTTGTACGGGATGGCTACGCTACGAGACGAGTCTTATAGTAAATGGTGACTATTTTGTTTTGATTAGTATTTGAGTTGTAAACTTTAAGTCTTCCGCTGTAATAGTTTAGATATTGGTTGTAAAGTTGTATGACGATCTATTCATTTTGTATTAAAACATTTAAATTATTCTCGTAATTGAAGTTTTGATATTTACTAACTCGGGAAACCATGATGGTAACTCCCTTATTTATATGGTAAAGTCTAGTTAAGGCTCTTGAATAAATGGGGGTGTTACAAACAGTTAGTCAGAATATGTTGTTATTGGGTGAGAGTCTTACTCCCCATTTCTAGCTTGACTGCTGCGTTTTAGGGACACTACCAAGATTCTTTAACTAACTCTAATTTTTTTTAATAAATAGAGCCTCAAGTGCATAGTTAATAACACACAACAATACAGTCTTTCTTCTTTGGTTTTCCCTTCGTCTTATACATTTATGGGTTAGAGTTTATGTTTTCGTTCCAAAGCTCCTATCCTCGAGCGGAAGAGTCTGGGTGATGTAGTGTCAAACCTTAGGGAACTAATGATGTCTGTTGATCGCCACCACGGTCGCGCCAAATAGTTTTCAAGGCAAAGGTCCTTTTGCCTCGTCGCTGCAAATCGGTTACTTCCATTCTGTTCATTGTCATTGCACTCTGGCGATAACAATTTGAAAACTCTTTTTTGTTGATGTAACAAGGTCTGTCATGGCAAAAAACATTCATGATTTGTGTAAACGGAAGCTGTTAGATGGTAGCAACTGTTGGATTAGATGTCCTCCACAATAGTGCGCCACATAATAAATCTCATTAAGGAATATATTCGGGATATTTATTGACTATTTATATGATTAGGCAGTCGATTAACGTAAATCAATAACGGTTGGCTGACTAGAGTTTGGCGTTATTGTCATATGACGGCGGTGATCAACTGATCCCTTTCGGGCACACCTATAGGATGAAACCTAAATAGTAGAACTAATTATTTGTATATGATACAGTTAATTAGCACATTACATATATTTGATATGTACGTTTAGTTATGAGAGTTAATTGTTAGAAATTGAGTTAGGAACTCAAATTCAATTAAGTTTATTATTCAATGATACGATAATTGACTAATAAATTTATATCTTATTTGAATATGATTAAACAAGATCTAGTTTAGTAATTAATTGTTAATTTACTAAATTAGTTGAGGTTTTATATATATTTTGAGGTAGAGGTAATTATTTAATTATATTTACAAGAAGTTGTAAAATAAATTAACTAGGCATTATTGGACCCATATATATCGATATAATGGTAAAATATCACTTTAAAGTTAAGTGCATATTGTTTATTAATTTGTATCATATAATTGTTGTATGATCAAATTAACACTTAATTATATAAGATAATAAAACATATGATTAATAAGTATTTGTGGGACAAATATCAAAAATCAAATTGGATCATATTTTACCATGTGAACCAATTTTTTATGTAGTGGAGAAGTGATTATGGTTGTTCTATTTTATGCTCACAATCCATTATGTTGATAGTGATATATCATGCATACCAAAATCATAACAAACACTACTACACTCTATCACATTGCATGAGAATAAAATAAGAAGAAAAAATCACCCATTTGGACTTGGGGTGGATGGACATAGTGCCATATAATGAATAATTGTTGTTCACGTTTTATTCTTTCATTTGTGCTTTATTCTCACTTCTCTCTAAAACCTCATCCTTTCTCTCTAAACACTCAAGCATACTAATATTCCCTAAGTATTACTAGTGTAGTAGTATATATTCTAATATTAGTAGTTTAATATCTTTACTTAATTATCTAGTTAATAATAAGTTTAAATTATTTGGGTACCATCTTGGGTGCAACTTGGAGGAGATCTTCTAGTTTGAAGATTGGGTTTTGGAGGATCGTCCTAAGCTTGGTAGAAATTCATCTAAGACAATAATTTTTTATTGCTCTTATTTTCATCAACAATGTAAGGAAATTTTTACTTCTCTTTATAATGCCTTTATATATGCATGCATGTTACATAGATATTTACATACTAAATTAACTTGTAATTTGGTCACTAATTAGAATAGTCTAATTAGGGTCTATGGACTTTCAGCAACTACAAGCATTGGTCTCAAAAGCTGTTAATGCTTTTTACCAGCGAAATGTCGATTATGTGCTATTTGACGACCCTCAAACTCTTGTCACTTTCGCCTCTGTTGAGGCTACCCGTCATGTTGTTGTTGTTGTTAATTCGAATGAAGAGACTGTTAATGTATTCGAAAAGGATAACAAAACTCCTAGATATCATTTATTAAACAACACGACCAATACCCCATTCGACTTGTTTATGGTCAATAAATCCGCCAAAGTTAGAGTCGAAATATGGGTCTGATGACGATGGGGAAAAAAATATGTGGTTGGAAAATGGCTTGAGGTTATTATAGGGGATGGTAAGCATATTATTTAACTAGTGCATATTTATGAAAATTTATGTGCTAAAGTTATTAATGAAGGGATGAAATTATCTGATGTCTTTCTTGCTAATGTGCTTCAATAAAACTTCCCTACATCCTGGTCTGAGAATAGAAATCATCTTAAGCATAACTTGGAGGACACATGAGGACCAAGGAGGTTAACCGCCTTAAAGATAAACTTGATAGTCTTCCTATTAATGCTGCTAAAACTATTATGGTTGTGATGAGTGTGGTGGTCCATTTAATGATTAGAAGTTCAAGGGCAAGGGCAAGGGTAAGGCTAAGGGTGGTTAGCCTAAGAACCAGGGTCATGCTAAAAAGAATGGTCCATGGAAGCACACTAAACCAGTTGCCACGATTCATAAACAAACTAGAACTCTCATTTGCTATGTTTATGGGAAGCCATGTCATAAAGCTTACAAAAGCACTAAAAAAACACACTGAATCTAATGTTGATGTGGCCGATGAAATTATTGTTGATGTGGTTGCCGAAGCAAATCTGGTGGGAAATATTGTTGAAGGGGTTTTGGATAGTGGTGCTTCTAGACACTTTTGTGCTAATAAGAGGTTCTTTGCTGAATTCGAGGACGTAGCTGATAGAAAATGCATCTACATGGGTACTTTTTCCTCCAATGATCACAAGCAAAGATAAGATCTTTCTCAAACTCGCCTCAGGGAAAACACTTGCTATAACCAATGTTTTGTATGTGCCGTCTATAACTCGCCTCTAAAAACTCTCTTAAACTCCCTCAAAGCTTCTAAAGATCATCCTTAATCATTCCAAGCCGGATCTATTGCTTTCGTCTTGTTGATTCCAATCGGTAAGTGATTGTCTACATAGTTATTGTCATTGTTTGTATTGAATTATGTAACCCCAATTGAATTAGGGGAAAAATGGAAAAGGGTTAGTATTATTCATGTGATTACTACATGTTTAGGTGGAGGATTCATGGAAGAGGACTTTTGATTTCCTTGCTTTTGAGTGTTTGTGGATTTGCTAAAGGGTAGGGTTTCCCTACTCAGTATTTGCTTATGCTAATTGATGTGATGAGATATTGTATGATACTTGATCTTTTGATTTATGATGATGATGATGGAGTTCGGGATTGGAGTTTGGGTTGTTACGATGGTTAATATGGTTACTAGTTGGTGATTTTGTTGGGAGAAGGATCACACCCCGAGTTCGCCAGCGTAGTTATCCCGCTACGCGGGGGATGTGTACATTAATGATCCGGGTTTGTCTCGCTGCGGTGAGATAGAACATCGACGCCTGTGGCTGCTATCCAGGGTCAATTGGTGGTTGTGTAGAGCAGGGATGATAACCTGAGTCTACTGAGGTGTTCGCTGCGGTGGCCCTCTCGTTTCTCTTTCCCTTGTGCTTATCTTGTACGTTGGTCGGTATATACGATTCCTGGCCCCGTTATTGTTTTACAAAACTGCTGTGATCCATTGGGGAATGGTGAGCAGGTGATCATGGGTAATACATAAGCTGCGTTGGGATGAGGATGGGATCACCACATCGAGTCATAGCTTCCTCTTAGCATTTTTGGAGTCATATACATTAGTCGGTTTATATTACTTTAACACTTTTTTGTTGGATTGTTTGGTCAGACGGTATGCCGTCTATTTGAGATAATGTATTTGATTTTAACAATGGATTTAAATAAGTAATGTTTCTTTATCGCTTGATTTGATATGTAATACCTCGGGCAACCGAGATGGCAGCATCGCCATGTGCTAAGGAGGTCTTGTAAGGCTCTTTGGTACACTAGTAGAGATGGTAAAAATTACTATATGACTTTTGTAGACGACAGTTCGAGGTACACTATATTCTATTTGCTGAAGACTAAAGATGAAGCATAACAATAGTTTATAACGTTTAAAAATGAAGTCTAAAATATACTTAGAAAAATGAAAAGGGTAAGGTCCGGCTGAGGAGGCGAGTACATGTCTAACATTTTAATTGAGTTATGTGCGAAAAACGGATTAATTCTTGAGTTTAGTCTACCGTATCTACTTCAGTCTAATGGTGTAGCTAAACAAAAAAATAGAACATTAAAATAATTGATGAATGCTACGCTTTTAAGTTATGGCCTTTATGACGATACGTGGGGGAAGCGATTTTATCGGGTTGTCATATTCTTAATAGTGTACCTCATAAGAAAATGGATAAAGACGCCCTACGAGATTTTGGAAGAGCTATCCTTCAACCTGAGCTTCCTTAGAGTATGAAGGTTTTTGGCTACAGTGAGTTTACCTGACTTTAAGAGACCTACCATTGGACCAAAAACCTATGATTGTGTGTTTATTGAATATGTTCAAAATAGCTATGGTTACTGATTCATGTCTTTGAATGATCGTTCTATAACTGAAGCTAGAGATGTCGAATTTTTTGAGCATGTTTTTCCATTAAATAAGAATTTTGTATCATCTCCTAGTATACATGTGTTGCATCTATTTATCATGCTACTATTAGCACTTCTATTGATCGTATTACTGAACCTAGAAGAAGTAAGAGACCTAGATGTGCAAAAAAACTTTGGTGATGATTTTGTTACAACTTTGCTATTTGAACATGGATAGACTATTTGTAAAAGTGATGAATTTGTTCCAGCTTATTTAATAGAAGATGATCCAAAACATAGAGGAGGCAATGAAATCCGATGATGCTAATTTTTGGAAAGATGCTATTAAAAGTAAACTTGATTCTATTGTGTCTAATAGACTTGAAGTTGACTGATTTACTTAAAGGTGGTAAATCTATTGGTAGTAAATGGAATTTATTTATATAAAAAATGAGACCTAACGGTACAATAGAAATGTTAAAAGCTAGATTTGGGGTTAAAGGCTTTACACAAAAGAAAGATATTGATTATTTTATTTGATACTTATTCTCCCGTGACTAAATTTTATTTGATACTTCTCCCTGAAACTTACAAGAACAAAAGGCATATGCAAACCGAGAATTTTTCAATCGAAGAGGTGACGATGCTTTACACGCATCGAAGATTCAGTCTGCAAAGTCTCCTCCTCGAAACGGTTGCAACACCACAAAACCTTCACTAACTTCACCACCTTAATTCTAAGGCGCTTGTCCTTCCTATCAGTGATATAGATAGGTCTTTCCTCATAAGTCAGGTCGGGCTCGATGTCAAGAAACTCGGGCTCAATCACGTACTCGGTATCACTAATATACTTTCTTAGCTGGGATACATGGAATATGTCATGAAATTTACCCATGGAAATGGGTAACTCGAGTTTGTACGCCACCTTGCCAACTCCCCCTATGATAGGATACAGTCCTACGAACTTAGGACTAAGCTTACCCTCAATTCCACATCGTTTCACTCCTTTCATATCAGACACCTTCAAGAACACAAGATCACCAACCTTCAACTCCACCGGACGTCGACGGCTATCGGCATAAGACTTCTGACGTTCCTCGGGAGCTTTTATCCTCGATTGGATCAACTGAACACGATCAATGGTGTCAACAATCAAACTAGGTCTAAGAGCTATCACATCATCAGGTTCATCCCAACACACGGGACTACGACATCGACAAATATAAAGAGCATCAAAAGGAGCCATCTTGATTGAAGCATTGTATCTATTCTTGTTCGAAAACTCGACCGACATAAGATGTCTCTTCCAGTAACCCTAGAGCTAAAGGGCACAAAGACGAAACATAACCTATAAAGTCTAAACCGTCCTCTTAGATTGACCATCAATAGAAACATGCAATACAATACTCATACGCAAGTGGGTACCCAAAGCCTTCCCTAACTTAGAACAGAATCTAGGTTCGCGATCGGACACAATCTTTAAAGGAACATAGTGCTGTCGCACCACCTCAGTAATATAGGTCTCAATGAGTCACTCCAAACTCCAAGTATGACGAATGGGAATAAAACAAGCACTCTTGGTTACGCAATCCACAACAAACTAAACACAATTTCTACCTGTCATAGACTTCGGCAAACCCATCACAAAGTCCATGGAAATACAGGGCCACTGTAACACCCCCATCAACAAAAGAGCCTTACCAAGGCCTACCTTAGAAAAAAGGGAGTGCCGCCATCTCGGTTAGCCGAGGTAGCATATATAAAATAGACAATGAAGAAACGCCATTTATTTAGATGCGTAACGTTTCGAATGAATACAATTGAACAAACCAAATCCAAAGTAACACAAAAGTCTCCGAAATCCAATATACCAATCTCATAATAAAAGTCTAGACAACTAAGACACAACAGAAGCTAAAGACTCGTCATCTAACGATAATCCCACCCAATCCCAACACATGCTCAAATAGAACACTCGCTAAACTCCTGCTCACCATTCCCCAATGGATCACAACATTTTTGACAACAGAGAAGCGTCAATACATTCATACATACACTATATCAATACAACAATCACACAACTATATAAAAGATCTATATCATCTCAAAACTTCGGTAACCGAGTTCCATTGAAACGATAACCCCTGCCAGTGTCAGACTGCAGATATGAACACCGTATTTCCTACCGATGCTAGACCGCAACACTGGACATCAAAATACATGCTCATCGCAACGAGCGTTCCCGTATAATTAGTGTGCATATCCCCCTTGTGAAGGGAGTCACAAGAGGCGAAATTTAGGGCGTGGAACCATCTCCTGTCAATGGACCACCAATATCGATCACAATCACAATCCAATCAAAATCACTATCATCATAGACCACATCACAACTATCATCAATCACAACGATATCTATCAATATACAAATGTACTGAGTAGGGAAACCCCACCTCAAAGCAAATCCGCAAGAAGAATAAAGAGCAAGAATGGTTAGAACTGATAGTCTACGAATTCTCCTCATAACAAACATACAATAATCTAACATTAACAGCAAATATAATATCTCAATCCCAACCCTAATTCAGATTAGGGTTCTAATAAATCTATCCCCCAATACTAATTAAACTAGAGATTAAGATACTTATGACAAAGATCGATGCAAGGGATGATTATGACTATCAACAATGATGATTAAGAGCTTGTAATGGATTAAGGTGATTAGGGAGGGATTAAGGATAGTTTTTTGGGTTGATGAAGTGTATTAACTGACGAAATATATTTATAACCCCTCATACGACTTCAGTTATCTCGACGCATATGCTATCACCTTCCCATTCTGCATCAGCACACACCCTAGACCACTCTTTGAAGCATCTGTATATATCTCAAAATCTCACTCCCATCAGGCAATGCTAAGACATGAGCCATGGTCAAACGCTCCTTTAAGGTTTGGAACACCGTCTCACAAATATCATCCCAGCGAAATTCATTCTCTTTCCTCATCAATGTCGTCATGGATCTAACAATCTTCAAAAAGTCCTTAACAAACCTCCTGTAGTATGCAGCTAAACCCAAAACATTCTTTACCTCAGCTACATTCTTTGGTGCCTCCCAGTTAGACACCGCCTCAATCTTGGTTGGATCAACCATCACCCCCTCCTTATAAATAATATACCAAAAAAACGCCACCTTTTAACTCGCATTTTAACAACTTAGCATATAGTTGGTTATCCCTTAAAGTCTGCAACACGATCCTTAAATGCTCCATATGCTCCTTCTTAGTCTTGGAATAAACTAGGATATCATTAATGAATACCACCACAAAGGTGTCCAAGAATCGACTTAAAATATGGTTTATAAGATCCATAAATATCGCTTGCGCGTTAGTCAACCCAAACGGCATCACCACATACTCTTAATGACCATATCTCGAATGAAAAGTTGTCTTTGGATTGTCACTATCCTTAATCCTCAGCTGATGATAGCTCGACGTCAAATCGATCTTTGAAAACACACCATTTCCACTCAGCTGATCAAATAAATCATCAATCAATGGAAATAGGTACCTATTCTTCACCGTAACATGGTTCATTTCACGATAATCAATGCACAACCGTAGACTTCCATCCTTCTTCTTCACTAATAAATCTGGTGCGCCCCACGGTGATACACTTAGTCTGATATACCCCTTATCTAGCAGCTTGTTCAACTGCTGGTTCAACTCTTCGAGCTCTTTCGGTCCCATACGATACGAGACCTTAGAGATAGGATTCGTCCCCGACTTTAATTTCAAACTAAAATCAACGTCCTTCTTCGGAGGTTAGTGCGGTATCTTGTCCGAAAAGACATGCTTAAACTGACTTACCACCTCTATTTGTGCTGCTGACGGCTCCTCCAATCTAGTGTCTCTCACATGGCAAAGGATCATCGGGTACCTCTTCCTTAGGTAAGACGTCAAGGTAATAGCTGCAATCAACTTCACCTTTAGCTTAACTACAAAGCTTCAGACAATCTAACTCGCTTAGGACACCTTAAAGACACCTTCTTTTAATGACAATAAATACTTCCCCAACCAATCCATCCCGAAAATGACCTTAAACCCGTCTAAAGGAAACTCAAACAAATCAATAGGAAAATCTACATGTCCCACAATCATAGACACTCCCCTAACAAATTTACAACATGACACGGACTCCCCTGATGGTATAAACACCTCATCTTTTACTAGCACACTTTTCCCCAAACCCAACATTAAGGCATGTCTCTTAGACACAAGCGAATGGGTCGCCCCCAAATAAAATAAAACAAAAGATGGAACATTATTACTGAGAAAGGTACCAGTCACCACTTGTGCGTCGTCCTCAACTGCCTGCTTGTCCATCATGAACAATTTCCCATTGTTCTTCTAACCCCCACCTTGCATTGTACTTGTTAATGTTGTAGACTTGGATGCTGAACTGTGGTTCACATTGTTGTTCACCCTCTAGTAGTTCCCACCATTGCAATTATAGCCAATGCCACTAGCACTCTGACCACCCTGCCTATTTTATGATCTCGACGGACAGTTACTTGTCATGCTCTATCCCGGACCATGTGAATAACTCTGCTGATCGATATCCTCCTCCTCCCGTAGTTGAAACCACAAACCTCTTATGTCCTAAGCCACCACAACTATGACATCTAACTTCGGAAGTCTCACTAGACGCATGAACACCTTTCCCATAGTAATACTGCCCTCCACCGTAACTACCTCCCCTTGAATAAGATTGGGTCTGGTTATTATTACCTCTATTGTAAGTGGAGTTGCCTCCACCCTCGCTATCCGTCTTCCTCTTCACATTCATAGACTCTTTCGCTTCCTTGGTCATGTCCGCCATTCGCTCCTTTTACCTAGCCCTATAATAAGCATCCTTTATATCGGAAACCACCCCCGCAGGTAGTTTGTCCATAACTCTGAAGATCAACCCCTTATCGAACTTCTATGTTAAAGAAATATGACTCAACTGCAAGTCGTCAGCGTAACTTGTCAACTCATTGAACTTATTATACTAATCGGTGACAGACGTACCCTCCGTCATCTTGAAGGAATCAAATTCAGCCCTTAGCTTACTCCCAACGTGCTCAGGCACGAGTTCCGTCCTTATTTCCACCTTAATTTCTTCTTATGATGTCGACTCATCCCCTTTGTAACACCCCCGATTTTATAATCATGGGTATTTAATAAAGTCGTTAATTTGATAAAATTCTAATTTACTTTTAATCGGTTAAAAGTTTTAAATCGATTATTTATGTTTTCATAGCTTTAAATTAATGTTAAACTGAATTTAGTTTAGTTGGGTGAAAACCGTAGCTTTTCAATCCGTTATAAGCCCATAATCGGACTCTACTCGAAAATCTGAGTGGGTAATGCCCAACTTGAATTTTAAGCCTACAATTACTCACCTTCTAAAACAAACACAGAAATGTCCACCTCCCTCCTTATATTTCAACATCTTCTTTTTCTCAATACCAAAAACCCCATTAAACATCCATAACCTAAAAAGTTTCAGTAGGTCTTGCTTGCGACGGATCGGATCTTGCGACGGGTATTTTGTGAGAGGAAATGGGTAGAGGGACAAGGTGGGCACCCCCCATGTGCTTCTCCACTCACCCTTAATGGATATTTTGTGAGAGAATATGGTATCCGTCTTAAGCTTGCGACGGATAGTGTCCGTCACAAATGAGAATTTGTGAAAAAGTTTAAGACGGATGCCATTTCTTCGTCTCTCAACGAAACTTCACTTTTTTTTACATCAATCTTCTCTTCTCATACTCCTCTTCCTTTTCATACCATAAAATCTCTCTTTCCTCCAACTTTTTATAAAACCCATTTTTCTAGATCTAATCTTAAGACAGACATAATTTCTTCGTTTCCTAACGGAATTCAATACCGTTTAATGTTTTGGAATCCTGTCACCATGCTCCTTATTTTTAGCTAAAAAATATTGAAACATTTAACATATTTTTACAGACGATTTTCCAGAATTTCGGTCATGGCTTCTAATCTTGTTATTTGTCGGAAAAACGTGGATTTTGAAGATTTGGGTCAAGGAAATCCGATGGTATCATTAGCTTACTTAAGGATTGTTTAATTGGAGTGGTAATGAGGTTCGGTATCACTATTTATGTGTTTTCTATATGTTTTAGGGTAGTATTTATGAGAAAGACGAGTTCCTTGTTAGACATTGGTATGAATTGATTCTCTCACATGTTGAAATGTTGAATGTTGATAGTGTGGTAGTTAATCTACCCTTTTGTTGATTAATTGTGTGTTAAAGTCATTATGGTTTGTTGAATTTACTCCCTTGATACTTGTGTTGGATGCTTTGTGACTCACATGATGTTGGAATGTTGTTGAGTGTCGGATTTGAATCGATATTACCCTTTTGGTTGAGTTTCATATGTTTTAAACACTTGTTTGTGTGTCCCGTGGCCTACTCTACCGAGTAGGGTGACCCACTCGACCGAGTGCCATAGTCACTCGACCAAGTGCTCTGGAAACAGAAGCCCCTGATTGTCGAACACTCGACTGAGTGTTATGATCACTCGACCGAGTGGAGGTCACTCGATCGAGTACCATTTTCACTCGACCGAGTGCAGGTCAGTCGACCGAGTGCCATAGTCAGTCAACCGAGTGCCTATTGTGTGACTGGCCAACGCTCGTAAAATAGTCATATCTCCCTCGTTTCTTGCTTGTTTTGGGTGTGTGACCTACCGTTGAAACCGTGAGAGGATAAGTTGTCATCTCCATTTTTAATTACTGTGTTATTATGTCTAGAACTCAAGTTATGACCGTTTAAAGTTGATCTTTTGTCTTAGATGGTTTCCAAACATGTTGTTTTGAGATAGGATTTATGTTCCTTATTGATTATGCTTCCAAAACCTTATGTAATGCTTATGTATCATGTATTGACTCTTATTTATCATTGTTACATTTATCTTACGACTTATTTGAAAGTCCTAGACCTCTAATTAGACTCCTCTAATTAGTTCATTAAATTACATTAACTTAATGATTTAGGATCTAGTTATCATGCATGCAAATATAAAAGCATAAAAGAAAAGATAAGACGAAAACATCCTTACATTGGGATTTTTCGGTTAAATAAGGGCACAATAAGAACTTCTTCTTATTTTTCTTGAGCATGTATTTAGTGGATGATCCTCCATAAAACAACCTCCAAAGTAGAAGGTCTCCTCCTTGTTGCACCCAAGAATCCACCCAAATTATCTTAGCTTATTATTAACTACATAATAAGTAAGAAACAATACTACTAATATTATTGTATTACTACACTAGTAATATGATATGAATATTAGTTTGCATGTGAGTTTAGAGAGATGTTGAAGGTTTTAGAGAGAAGAAGGAAAAATAAGCATAAAATGAAGTAGTCATGAAATAAGAACAACCATTGTCCTTTTATAGAGGCCTTTGGCCGGATCCCATGATCTCAAAGTGGGCCTTAGTTTGCTTATTTTAATTCTCATGCAAATAGGTAGTGTGTGGGATTGAATATGATCATGTTCATGTCATAATATGTCAGAATCAATATGTTGTAGTGTGATACAAGAAATGAACAATCATCATTGTGTTTTTTCACTACAATTTCGGTCCACATGGTGAAATGTAGTCCATTTTGGTTTTTGATATTTGTCCCACAAATACTTATAATCATATGTTTAATTATCTTATATAATTAAGTGTTAATTTGATCATATAATAATTATATGACATAAATTAATAAATAATATACACTCAACTTTTAACTGATATTATACCATTATATCAATATATAATGGGTCCCACAATGCGTAGTTAAATTGTTTTACAACTCCTTGTAAATATAATTAACTAATTACCTCTACATCAAAATAAATGCATAAACTCAACTAATTTAATGAGTTAACAACTGATCACTAAATTCAATCTTATTTAATCGCATTAAAATAAGATGTAAAATTTATTCAGTCAGTTATCGTATAATTGACTAATAAACTTAAGTGGAATGAGTTCCTAACTCAATTTCCAATAAATAACTCTCGTAACTAAACGTACATATCAAATATATGTAATGTGCTAATTAACTGTATCATATACAAATAGTTACTTTTACTATTTGGGTTTCATCCTATAGGTGTGACCTAAAGGGATCAGTTGATCACCGCCGTCAAACGACAATAACGTATGACTCTAGTCAGTTGAGCGTTATCGATTTACGTTAATCAACTAACGTGGAGTATAAAAATATACTAATTATGCCACATTTATTCTAAATATATTAATCTTACACTGTATAATGCAGATCACCATGACCTAGAAGATGCCCATCGGCCTCCTTTCACGGCTCGACCTAGGACAAAAACCAAAGTCAATCGGAAACTACACCAAGTCAGGTAATTGGTCGCCAGTCTAAAGAATCGACTCATAGGAATAAAATAGAAATCCCCGCCACGACCAGGCTTCAACAATTTTGATAAGGGACTCTATTATGGTCACTGCCCGACAGAGTGTCTCAAGAGTCTGTCTTTGTAAACGACCAGTCATCTCCATGACCCCATGGTACTGAACCAACCATCGATCGACTTACAATCTAGTCACTTGGAGACGTCACCTCAAATGAATGACTAGGGACAAAACACTAAGTTCATCCTGTTCACTTGAATTGGGTTCAACCTTTCTTTCAACCAATTCGGATAAACAAAGTATTAAAATTGAGTCAAACTAAATAAAGGAGTTTTTTTAATGAAACATTAACAATGAATGCGATTATAAAATATTTGGAAAAATTGATACGTTATCAATAATTTCATATCTCATAATCTCCAGCAATTCAGGTACATATTTCGATCCCCATTGAAATGACATGACTATCATGTTCAGCCTGCAAAAGGCATAGCTAGGGGATTAGCAATACTTGCATCTTTCTCATCTTTCTGATTTCTATTTCTCTTGTCTACGTAATCTCATATTACATAAAACCTTATGAGTACGTGTCTAGGTTTGAATCTAGACTTAGGACTCTTGGCCTAAAGGTAGCTCCCACTGTTTTACCAGTATCATGGGATATGAAATACAACTATAGGAACTACTTCTAGTCCCTCCAATAATGTCGAATCCATGCTACTTTCATATGCATCATCAAATGATGCAATGTACTCCATTTCCGTTTGTGAAAACGGCAATGATTAACTGCCTGGAACACTTCCAGCGGATACATGACATTTATATTTGGAAATGACACTCCTACTTGGAACCTTTCCAATAGTCCTTTCTACTTAGTACTCTTCCAACAGATAAATCTTCTATAAAACACAGCCAATTCGTGATTTCAAATCACTTTGATCAGTTTGAAAACTGAAGTCTGTGTAACCCCTTACACACAACTCACTGTAAACTCCAAACACATGGAACATATTTTAGTCCTTCGTAAGTACTTAAGGATGTTCTTAATGGCTATCTAGTGACTCTCACTTGGATTTGATTGCAAACGACTTGTCATGCTCAAAGCATGCGAAATTTCGGATTGAGCATACATTACAGCATATATAATTGATCCCGCAGCGAAAGTAAAATGAATCAATTATCACGTGTTCAACTTCCTTAAGCTAGTCAAAGATCTTATCAATATAAGAATTTTGACTTAATGCTAATATCCTTTTAAATTTATCTCCATAAATCCAGATATCTAAGAGATGTATTCTACTTCTCCAAAATCTTCCATCATCTAAAATGATCAATATGTATCCACATATAAGACTAATGAACACCACATTACTCCCACTAAACTTCATGTATCAACATAATTCCTCGAGATATCAAGAAATATTTTATGACATGATTGACACACTAATTCCCACTCTTTAGTGCTTTACTTAAGACATCCTCTTAAGCTTGCAAATTTACTTAGGATAATTAGGATCTACGAACACACAGGTGGATATAAAATATACTACCTCTTCTAGAATCGTATTCAAGAAAGTGGTTCTTGAGATCCCATTGCCATCATACTATTATGATATGCTTTAATCGCTAAGTTTTTCCGAATGGATTAAAGCATTTCAATTGGTGTAAACTCTTTGCCTACCAATTTATCTTCGAAAACATTTTAATGTTCATTCATGCAGATATCGATCTTAAAAATCAATTTATACTGAAAAGGTCGTACTTCTTCAAGAAATATTTACCAGGTCACGTACATGACCATCGTTCATGAAGTCCATTTCGAATCACATGACTCTAAGCCATAGCATAAAGTTTGGACTAGAAACAGTCTTTTATAAGTCACAGGTTAGTTACTTTCTAAAATTAATACGATCTCATCACACTATCAAATAGTGGAAAAATTTCACCCGACCTCCTAGGTTCCAAACAAACAACTACTGAACAAGCAATGAGGAAACCTTTTCCGAATATGCTCAGTTTGTGGCTCTTGAAACATTTTCTCCCACTCTGCCTTATCAAGAAATAATCGTATTTTTATTGAAAAACAGCATCACGAGCCACAAACGCTTTGTTCTCGTGATCAATGTAGGATTATTGAGCACTTGTTTCATTCGGATAACTTACAAATTAGGTACGCAACCCATCCATGTCTTATATGGAATAAAATAAGACTGTTTTAAATGTGCTTTGACATGGTGGAAAAAGAAATAACAGACAAAATAATAAAAGCCCAAGGTCAGTTAAGTGGCTCAGTGTGACTTGATAAAGACAGAACCATATCATATAAGGTTCGGTTTCTCTATTTAACAACACCTTATCTCATAATGTGTGTTTAGAGAAGTTAATTCGTGAAACTATTACACAATACTTTTGGTAAAAATCAAAGTCAATTGTTAGACATTTCTAGTTACGATTTAGTCGTAAGTCCTTGATGTAATACTCTTGGTGGTTAACTACTTCTCATTGAAGCTCTTGAACTTTTCAAAGATTTCTCTTACCACCTCATTAAGTAGAATCAAACACAATATCTGCTTAAATCGTTGGTAAATAAAGTGAATTAATCATTACCATCTCTGGTTGTGTTTGTTATGGGACCACACATATTCTTATGTAATAGGGCCAATAACTCACTAGTTCGGTTTCCTTTTCAATAAAAAGGGCACGAATCTTCTTGCCACGAATACAAGATTTGCACACGCCATAAGATTCAAAATCAAATGTTGTAGGGATACTAGTCAATAGTAGCCTCTTTATGTGCTACACAATCCAGAATTAAGATTAGATTAGGGTCACCAATTTCGAGCCTTTTACAATCTATATGACAAGTAATTTCTAGTTTAGGTCTAGAATATAATTACCTTTGATTGGTATGGCATAACCATTGACCAAGTACATGCATAAAACGATACAACGCTTGTTCTATTCACACAAAGTAAAACACTTGTGTCGTACACTAGGGTTGATACTATATTCTTATTTAGAGGTCGTGCACATAATAACTTTTATTAAAGTATACCTCTAAATCCAAAACTAGATTGAGTACATTATTACTTTTATATGTCTCTATAGAAATAAAACTACAATAGTTATATTTCTCTTATAGGTCGACATTTAATCAGGGCTAGTCGTTGCACGAATCATTATTATATGCATTGAATACATTGATGAAAATCATAATAGGTATCTTATACCCAAAAATTGCATTTAGCAAAATAAATATCGATCACATCTAGATATTATAAGTGAAAGTACTTTTAGGCGTAGTACGCCTAATTTCTATTTCTCCAAAAACTTGGGACATATTCTTTTCTAGTGTCCTACATTGTAAGAATAGAACCATCAAAAGTTGGGTTCGACACCTTGCTTGGGTTTGACTTTGCTATTCAAAATAGCCTTGCCTTTTCCCTTGCCTTGTGCCCACATCGTGCCAAGCTACTCTTGAACCTCGTCCTATTCTTAAACAATCAAGAATAAAACATTCCTCTTAGAGCTCCCACTCACTTTCATGAATCTATACTTAGACAAGTAGATTAGAATTATTATGAAGACTATTCTTCATTTCATTTCTGGTTTTACCTTCAAAAAGGATAAATCTTTCATGAAGTAACTATGGTATTTGGTTATTCACGATTTCAAATAAATCGATTAACCTAGTCGTCCCAACTGATTTGGCCTCTTTTGAGGTAAGCCTCGATAAGGAGCATTATGACGACATACAAAAAATTACAAATATTTTCTTTGGAGCAAAAAGATGGATGCACCATTGTAATAAGAAGACGTCATAAAAAAAAATTTCAAAATGATTTGACAAAGTGTGACATATTCGTATACTCTTCATAAGAGACATTTGCAAAGGTGAATATGAGGATCAAAAGATAAAATTATTTTTGTCTTTAGCTATGGTGATTTAAACGGAGATTTAAATTGCAATAAAAAATGTTACCGTATAATTAATGAAAACTCTTTTCCACGATTGAACGGATTTACATGTTTGTAAAAGGATAAAATATTTGTCATTGCGCGAATAATATAAATATCAACGGAAAATAAACATTCATTACTTATATATAATTCACTTGTAAAACAATTTTAACAAGTCACTCATATAATGACCCCTCACGAAATTATATAAGTGATTCCGAGACCCGCATTTTAGATAAAAATGAATATGTTATGCCACTTTTATGTAATAAACGGTAAGTAACCATTTTGACTAATTCTACCCCTAGAACTCTCGGTCGAGAGATTTCTACCAAATTCATCTCCTAGTCCCGGGATAACGCATCACCCTACATACCCGAGGTAAAAAGGGTCCACGTTGTGGTTGCTCTAATGAACACGGGGTTCATAAGTGCTTCAATTGGTAAGGCTAAATCTCAATTTCTTTTAAGTTATGTGAGAGGTCTTGTCAATTTAGTTATTAATTCCCCGTAAGTGAACTAAGTCAGTGAATTTTGAATAACGTTGAATTGACAATCGAGAAATAAAATGCATGTTGGCGATTTTGGCATGAGCGGAAAAACATAAAGCAACCAATTAATAACTCCTAGTATGTCCACCTAGATAATCAAATTAACTAGACGACTACAAAATAGGAAACCAACTCTTTGGCCCCTTGCCTCTTCATGGAACACGCTTCAAAAAGGCACCGTCTTTTGGAACACCGACTTCGGGAATCTCCGTCTTTATAATAATTAATTACAAAAAGATACAAATAAAATTCCTATTATACATTTGATCTAGAAAATGAAATTAAATTATTAAAAACGGCGATACGAGATCGCAAATAGAATTACAACCGAATCGGTATTCCCTTACATTACGAGTAATACCGATTAAAATAATCTAGGCCATACTAGGTACAACTTGCAATAAAAAAAAATTAGATAAATGACATTCATTCATTCAACAATAAAAAAATAAATAAAATGTTGTAAAAATCATGCCAAAATCGCCCTTAACACTTATCATGCTCATTCTAGCTCGGTTTTATGGATTTTATCGATTTTTAACCATTAAAAATCAATAATCAACAATTAAATCGTATTTAAGCTCAACCTAATTATCTTAACTGATTTAAAACTCAAAATTAGTCCCCACTAATTTTGTTTGTAATAAATTAGTTTGAATTGATCGTATTTGCTAAATATAGAGGTTTAATCACAACATTTATGAAATAAACCCAAAATAAAATATAAAAATCATAAAATTTGAAACCAAAAATTCTGTACATTCTGGAACATTTCCAGTAATTCCAAAAACAAAAAAATTTTGCCCAAAAAAGTTTAATTAATTTTATCAACAAATAACTTTGTATTCAAAGGTTTTATCAAATAAAAACCATAAAATATAGTAAAACAGTGAAACAAATTACAAAATTTCACCAAGATGATATAAGTCAAATTATAAAATGTACCAAAAATGTTCAAGACCAGAAAAGAAAGTTTCAATTTTATGAACATAATAATTTCAATTTATTGACATTTATCTCATAAAAATCAATAATCATGCAAAACTTAATTAAAAGTTACGAAATTTTACATACAGTATGTACAACATTCATGTGAGATCAAATAAACATTTCATGATCAGAATCAACATGCAAATATTTTTAGTTACATTTTAACATAAAAAATGCATATTAACATGATTTAAAGGCCATAAATAAAAATAAATAGCAAATCAATCCCTAAAATCACCAAATTGTGCCACAACCAAATTGAGGTCAGTAGGTATGCATGAAAATCAAACAATTTCGTGCAAACCAATTTTAACACAAATTTTCGATTTTACTCAAGTTATCGTATAACTCGATTTTAATGCTAAAAATCAACATGCATGTAACAATTGAGCTCTGATACCACATGAAAGTCCTATAACTCTAATTAGACTCCTATAATTATTTCATTAAATTACATTAACTTAATGATTTAGGATCTAGTTATCATGCATGCAAATATAAATACATAAAAGAAAAGATAAGACGAAAACATCATTACATTGGGATTTTTCGGTTAAATAAGGGGACAGTAAGATCTCTTTCTTATTGTTCTTGAACATGTAATTAGTGGATGATCCTCCATAAAACAACCTCCAATGTAGAAGGTCTCCTTCTTGTTGCACCCAAGAATCCACCCAAATTATCTTAGCTTATTATTAACTAGATAATAAGTAAGAAACAATACTACGAATATTATTGTATTACTACACTAGTAATATGATATGAATATTAGTTTGCATGTGAGCTTAGAGAGATGTTGGAGGTTTTAGAGAGAAGAAGGAAAAATAAGCATAAAATGAAGTAGTCATGAAATAAGAACAACCATTGTCCTTTTATCGAGGCCTTTGGCCGGATCCCATGAGCTCAAAGTGAGCCTTATTTTTCTTCTTTTAATTCTCATGTAAATAGGTAGTGTGTGGGACTGAATATGATCATGTTCATGTCATAATATGTCATAATCAATATGTTGTAGTGTGATACAAGAAATGAACAATCATCATTGTGTTTTTCCACTACAATTTCGGTCCGCATGGTGAAATGTGGTGCATTTTAATTTTTGATATTTGTCCCACAAATACTTATAATCATATGCTTAATTATCTTATATAATTAAGTGTTAATTTGATCATATAACAATTATATGACATAAATTAAGAAATATTATACACTCAAATTTTAAGTGATATTATACCATTATATCAATATATAATTGGTCCCACAATGCTTAGTTAAATTATTTTACAACTCCTTGTAAATATAATTAACTAATTACCTCTACGTCAAAATATATGCATAACCTCTAATGAATTAACGATTAATCACTAAATTAAATCTTATTTAATCGCATTAAAATAAGATGTAAAATTTATTCAGTCAGTTATCGTATAATTGACTAATAAACTTAAGTGGAATGAGTTCCTAACTCAATTTCCAATAAATAACTCTCGTAACTAAACGTACATATCAAATATATGTAATGTGCTAATTAACTGTATCATATACAAATAAATAATTTTACTATTTGGGTTTCATCCTATAGGTGTGACCTAAAGGGATCAGTTGATCACCGCCGTCAAACGACAATAACGTCTAACTCTAGTCAGCTGAGCGTTATCGATTTACGTTAATTAACTGACGTGAAGTATCAAAATATACTAATCATGCCACGTATATTCAAAATGAGATTTATTATATAAATGCACTACTGTGGAAGACACTTAATCCAACATTATTCACATGTTTAGTGACGGTTTTGGATGTTCAACTCGTCATTTATGCCTTGAGTACGTGTTGGGTCTTGGTTGTTGGAAGTTATTGAGCTCTCATTCCTCGTTTGTAACTTTATACTCATTTAAATTTATGCCGGAGCAATCGAGGTACATTCCATTGTTGTTGGTGGGGAAATGACGACGTTGTTGGGAGGCGAACGCTTAGCGTTGATCGACCCGGCCGTCAAATGATGTATCCTTGCGAGGTGGTGTTATTGCATGTAGCGTACTTTCTTTATTATTCTTGACCTCATCTCCGTGTGTTTTAGCCGGGCGATAATGCTTGTACTCGTCTGCCTCTATCGTGTGGTTGAGCCGAATATGGGGCACTCGCTTCCAAGTGGTTTAGCCGGAGGATAGAGTCTTGGATGCGAAATTTTGATCGCATGTCGAATCGGAACACGCTTATTCCGAGAGTCTGACTAGGTTTAGACTAGCACCGTATTACATTATCGTCGTCCTACCGGGAGGATAGAGTCTTGAGTATACAAAATGTTTATCATATACGCTTCAGGGAACCGTTTATCTCGTGGAATAGTTTGACTTGTCTTGCAAGGTACAGATGCTAGTGCGTGTCATTTATCGTGAGAGTGTGTTTGTATATTCATGATGATCGGTGGGTTGTGAAATGGATGTTTAAATGCCTTGTGCTTTCTTGTGAGTCGTGTCCCCAACCTCTTCAACTATATGGTCACTAACGATGAGATGAAATTCGTTAGTAACGATATCGTTTCCAAGGTGAATTTTCCCTAAGTCTTGGTTACTTGATAATAATGATGTATACATAATCATGATATTTTTAATAAATGATGATGATATTATATATATATATGATGATGATATTGTTTATATTTTATGATGATAATGTATGTTTATATGCTCTTGTTATGTACGTTTTAATGTGATATGGCTGGGAGAACCCCGAGTGACTCCTTACTGACTGTGGCATTCATGTTTCATGAATGAACATGTTTCACGTCACTGTTGCATGGGGTTTTGACGAGTGAGCTAGCGAGCGTTGTACTTACAACGATTCACCCTTAGCGTTGTAGTTTATATTAGTTTTATTATCTTATATTTTTTTATCAAGGGATCGGGATCTCTTGTATTTATTTAAGTTACAATTTGTTTAAACGATTTATTAAGTAAGCTTTGATTTTATAACATAAAACATTCGCGGTTTTGCCTTCAAAGTTTTTAAAATCTCGTAATTTCCGGTGCAATCTATATGTTTACTTTATTGCGAAATCGCGGGGTGTGACACCCTTGGTTCTTCAAATACTCTCACATGGGCATCCTTTCACGGAACCATCACTTCCGTGCTTAACCTCTCAAGTAGAATGCAGCCTGATCTACTTCCAAATCCTCAAGACACTTGAGTAGCTCAAAGATACTCTCCATTTCCCGGCGCCAGTTGTCTAGCAGATTCGGTGCACCCGTGCCCTTATAGGTAGTGGGTCGGTGAGGGGATACAGTTGTGCTTATCGTAGTGGCATCAACCACCACCTCCCGTTCCCTCCCCACATTCTTTAAGGCCTCGGTTAGCGCCTTATTCTGCTCGATAAACAAAGCAACCTCGTTGGTGCTTATCTCAGTGGCTTTAGTCACCGCGTTAGCTTCTTTGGCGGCATCTTAACTTCAGTAAGAAAAGGGTAAACATAAGCACATAGCCTACGACTGGTAAGCGATTTTTTTTACTAATTTATCCCCCGTTTTAGCTCGATTTATATATGATTTATGCACTTTGTTAAGTGATTAAAGAGCTAATATTGCTATTCTAGTTGTTTTGCGTGCTTTATCTTGTTTTACAGGAAATGAAACGGTTTTTCTATATTTTCTTACTTTATGGAGCAAAGGTACTAGAATACGAGTTTTCGAGGAACCGATGATAGCAATTTCACGATTTGACTACGATTCCGCTACATCCTTCCTCAAGTGGACTCATCTTGGACTTTGACTTTGTTTCTCAAAGGAAAATATTAACCCAAGTCAAAGGAAGACTAGCCCAAGCCCAATTACGTGTTGCATTGACCAAGACCAAGGCATATGATTCCGTGCCCAAAGACGAAATTGGAAGAGACAAAAAATACATCAGGGTTACATACCCGATCGGATTACCACATACCCGATCGGGTATGTTTGCTGATGAGCGTCTCTTGGCTCTTCTTCTACCAAGCTTTAATGGAGTATTTTATGGCTTTGTCTAGGGTACGAATTTGGACCAAATACAGCAGCTATGCAGCCCTATAAAAGCCAAGGAACACAACATCACAATAACACAATTACACAATAGTTTACATCTTTCTTTCATACAAGTTTTAGATTATAGTTTACAGTTTATGCAATCTTAGACTGTTTTTATAGTAATTTCCAAGTACTTCTCTAGTGTTTCAATAAGCATTTGTCATTACATTGGGTTGGAAATTTGTTCTTTGTTTTCTTTCTTACATAATTTGCATTCCAATCTCGGTAATTTTCTATCCCTTATTTACGCAATTTCCGATATCATTGTTCTCTCTTTATAGTATTTATGTTAGTTGTATTGTTATCATCATATTGAGTTCATGAATTATAATCTCATTAGTCATGTTTTTATATAATTGTTAGTAGGAAATCCATGTAAAAGTAATCTAGTCAAAACCAAAATATCGTTTAACATGTCATATTTTATTTTGCCTAATCATATAATAATCATCATAGAATTCATCACTAGAATCATTATTAACATAATCACCCTAATCATTTTAGCACTTTTATTTCGTAGTTTAATTTTGTTTATCATTTTCCTCTTAATCTATTTAATCACATAAATTGAATTTAGTAAAGTGTAAAATTATCATTATGTAAATACAATAAATAAAATTGAAATATTGAAATATTGAAATGATTTGCTAGTTAAAATGAATTAAAAGAAGAGTCGATACCAATAGAACCATCTAGTTTGTTTCTTCCTTTGGTTGTGTCAAATTCTATAACTTTGTTTAGTGGCCATAAGCAATTGTTTGTATTAGTCAATTTCCGTCTTAGAAACGAGAGTTGGGATGGGAATTAGGACTGCCAATAGGGGTTTAGTGACCTAACCAGGCTGAGAGGACGTTAGGACCCATTAAAAAGTCGGTACGAATCCGAGAGGAATATACCGCTACAAGGCTTAGACATTCGTAGTAATTCTAATATTGGTATCAATAAATCTTTTAAATCATTTGACATGAATTTCTAATTCTCTATATCAATTTGATTAGATAGTTTATTTTATTGTTGTTTAGTTAGTTTATTTTACCGTCATTTTATTTCCGTTCTTAGATAGTTTATTTTATTGTCATTTGTTAGTTTATTAGTTTTCTATTATTGTAGTTAGGTAGTTTTTCAATATTGTTATTTTAATTATCGTTCTTAGTTAGATTTAATTATTGTCATTTTCCTTTCCGTCAATTAGATTAGATTTATTTTTATTGCAATTTAAATACTCGTCATTTAAATATCGTCATTACATACTTGTCATTTTATTTCATGTTAGTAGTTTAGACAATCATCCCAATTGAATCGGACTTAAATGAAAATCACCCCATAGCAATTCATAGTTAACACGTAGTCCCTGAGGATCGACCCCTTACTTCCCTAATTACATTAAATTGTTGTTAGCCTAGTTTGGGTTATTTATCTTTGATTAGGGTATGCGACAACCCGGTAAAATTTTGGCGCCGTTGCCGGGGAGCACGGTTTTGTTTATCTATGTATTGCTGATTTTTGTTTAAAATTCTACCATTTTTAGGTTCAACCGTATCTTTAATCACTACTAACTTTCCTTTTGTGTCTTTCTTTTAGGTTGACAAAAATGGCGCGGACAAAAGAAGATCCTAAGTTCCGGATTTTTGAACTTGCTAATGGGATCCTAAGGGTTCATATTACTCTAATTGCTCTCATTGAAGGTAACCAATTCAGTGGTGAGCCGAATGAAAACCCAGCACACCATATCCAAACCTTTTGTGAGTTGTGTCAAACTTTTATGTGGGAGGGGATCACCCAAAACCAAATTAAAGAAACTCTCTTTCCTTTATCACTAAAGAAAGAAACCAAATGGTGGTTCACCCGTCGTCTAAAGGATGCCGCAAAACCAATG
Organism: Heliosperma pusillum; assembly: GCA_022085475.1. Taxonomy (NCBI): domain Eukaryota; kingdom Viridiplantae; phylum Streptophyta; class Magnoliopsida; order Caryophyllales; family Caryophyllaceae; genus Heliosperma; species Heliosperma pusillum. The sequence continues at coordinate 114,859 of JAIUZE010074022.1, forward strand.
AAGTGGGAAGAGATCGTAATAGCTTTCCATCGTAGGTTTAAACCTCAATCAACCATGTCAAACCTATCAAGTAATTCACAAAAAGAAAGTGGTGAAGGTTCCCAAAGTAATGGGGGAGAGCGAAAGAAAAGCCGAGTGGAAACTTCAAGTGATGTTGACACTACCATTTCCTTAGCCTGTCCCGTTCCATCAAATGAAACCACCCTAAAAAGTACTTTATATCGTCCAAAAGTTTTTAACCCATTTACCTCACCAACAACCCCTTGTGAACTTTGTGGAGGAATAGGGCATGTACCTCAAAGATGTGGGAATAAACTCACACCATTAAACCCCTTTCACCCACAATTTCGCCAAACTCAACCTACTAATACACCTCATACTATTCCGTACTCATCCTTTCAAAATGATCAAACAATAGCAAAAGTAGACTCCAAGTTGAGGGAAGTGATCCAAGCACAACATAACATGTACTCATACTTCTTTTCTACAATATGCCTAATCAAATCAACCATTTTGTCTCTCCAACAGAGAGTAGAAGAGTTGACCTCGTCGAGTTCAACCACCCAAGAGAGTGAAGAACCATTAATAGTCACAATCGACATGATTGGTGACAACATTTTTGATAGTCCTCTTGGGAATGGAAAGAGTAAGGAGCCCATCTTTAAGCTACCCCACGAACTTTGTAATAATCCTACACTAGCCAAACCAACCAAAGCCCACACACAAGAGGAGACATCTCGTCTCGAGTCTTTGATCATGACTTTGATAAGAGCTCACGGGAAGTTAGAAGAAAGAGTTGAAGAAGCAACGTTGGCAAACGACAAAGCTTTTTCAAATTGGAGGCAAGGATTGGTAAGACATTGCAAGAAGTAGATACAACCGAAGATTTTCCCAAGGAATCTTCCCTTGAAGAAGGGAAGATTATCATTCCTACAAAGCTTAAAGATCCAGGTTGTTTTAATATTTCTTTCACAATGAGTCTTCATAAGGTTAGCAATGCACTATGTGATTTAGGGGCCGCTATTAGTTTCATGCCCTTTTCCTTCTACCAAGACCATTGCCCAATGCAAATGAAGGTTACAAACACTAGCCTTCAATTGGCCAATGGAAGCATGCATACTCCAGCAGGAATTGTGGAAGATGTCCCCATTTAGATTGGATACTTCCTTGTTCCCGTTGATTTTTATGTAATATTTTCAAAGAAGGGTAGAGACGACTATATTATATTAGGAAGACCTTTCCTAAATACGGTTGGGGTATGTATCGACGTGCAAGGAGAAAAGATCACTTTTGAAATGGATGGATCACGTGCCACTTTCGATAGAAAGGGGAACGTGGTGAGTGTAGGAGATGGTGACCTCGAAGCATTCAAAGCTTCGGAAGTCTATTTGGATGAGATTGCCATTGATGTTGGCAAGGGTAAGTGAAAAATTCAAGGACAAAATCAAGCTGCAAAAGAGCTCATATCCCTTCACAAGTCTTAGGGAGGGATGGAAATTCAAAGTCTAGCATGACTTAAAAATGCGCTTGTCGGGAGGCAACCCGTCTTTCTCTTTACCTTCTTTTTATACATTCTTTATTCCACTAAATAGACAATGTTTGTTTTGGAATATTTGGACATTTTTTTTGGATTTTTGAAGTTGTAATAGTTAGGAAACAATTTTCGTTTTACTTGTTATTTTCATTTTTAGAAATGCATGCTTAGTTGATAGTTTTTCGTACTTGGAACTGGATGACTTATTGAGATGAAAGGGAGCTACCATTGGCCCATGTTGCCAAGTCCATTAAGGTTAGTAAGTATGTTCAAAGCCATAGCCAAAAGGTAAGAGCAAGTAACAAAGAAAAAAAGAAACAAAAACCGGATCAGCAAACTTCCCCGATCGGATTGATGTATACCCGATCGGGTAAGTTGTCTGTTTCGAGTTTTATTCTATTTTATTCTATAAAACCAACTTGCTACCCTTTGCTTGCTGCTACTATCCCGTGTTCTTCAACTTCAAGCTCAAAATCTCTCAAACCTTCATTTCTTAGTCTTTTTCTTGCAAAACTTGTCACTATAGTTCATCCAAGGCAACATCTAAGCATTATCAAGTAAGTTACTTCCACTTTAGTTACTTCAATCTCTCTATTTTTCAGAAATCCAACATGAACAAACCCTAACCCAAATTTGGGGGTTTTTGATTTCACTTGAAAAACTTGTTTAAATTGGATTTCTAATGCTTCTTACATGATATAGAGTGAATGTTGGTGATTAATTTGTAAGCTTACTATGATTTGAATGCTCATATGCCAATTAGGATACTCATCTCTACTTTATGCTAAACACTCATGCTTAATGGTAGTATAATGCTTGAATTCATGCTTTATACTTTGAACTTATTGTGTTGTTTTAGCATTAGTATCTTTAAGTAGTGCCCAAAACTCAAGATTCAAGTGTAATGTTGCTCAAAATCCTAGTGAAATATTGTTATGCTTAAGAACATCAATTTGTGCTCAAAAGTAGCAGGATAATGTTTCACTTATGTTATTATCCTTGAATTTGTGCTTGAAAGCCTAGTATTATAACACTTATGCTATCAATTTGTGTTTATAATGAAGTGTTCTAATATTAGTTTATTGTAGCAAATGGCACCTACAATAAGGAGATCAAATAGGGCAAGAACCACCAACCAAGGATAAAGTAGTAGAACCCATGAAGAGGACATAGAAATGATAGAAGCCGACGACCAAAGCAAAAATCAAGGAGGTGCTATGCATGATCCCGATTTTCCGGATGTAGAGTTTAGCTCGATCAAGCAATTGGCAAAATTGGTGTATCATCAAGAGCAAGGGTATGAGAGCTACTAAATTCCTTGATGTTTCTTCTTTAAGACATATGAAACTTCATGAGCATGTCAAGGCGTTATTTAGGGGTCTAGGGATGAATGCTAGTATGAACTTTAGTTATAAGACCTACCCTCAATTGACCCTTGCATTATTGAGCTCATTTGAATTGCATAGGTCTAGGAATAAAAACTTTGTGCCTCAAGTCCGGTATCGATTGTTTAATGATGACTATAGTATGGACTTAGGGACCTTTGCTGATCAATTCGGTCTCACCCACAGGGACACTGTTACTTCACCTCCCGAAGGCTTTGATATTAGCTATGTTTGGAACACCATTTCTACTTATCCTGTCTCTCATTGGGACCATGTCCCACACCAACACATCCATCATCCCGCCATTAGAATCTGGCAAAGATTCATGGGATGGACCTTCTTGGGCCGTGCTGAGCCTCATTTGGTGAGACGGGTAGAGTTAGATATTTTAGGAGGGTTTTTGAATATAGATGGTGATGAACCGTGGATGATTAGCATTCCCTACTATTTTGCTGTTCAGTTGACTAAAGCTACTAATCCAAAGAACACTGACATTGTTTATGGAGGCCTTATCACTCACCTTGCTACGCGAGTTTGTGGTTTTAACCAAGCCACCACTGACCTCCAGGCATTGACTATACCTCCCACCGAGATGGGAAATGGGTTGGATTATGATTATTTTGTTCAGCTTAATTGGTTTCGTGTCTCTCACCCCCATATGATTTGGAGGATAGCTGGCCGTGATTAGGTCAAGTTGACCGCTGAGGTAAACCAGATTCCACTACTTAGGCAGCGTCCTCAACTTCAGGAGGGTGAGACCATCTTACCCCGTCCCACTTATTTTCTTCCTATTGGGGATATTACCCCCAATGACCCCCCTGTCCAGATTAGATCCCACCGCCCTGAGGTAGGATCATCCTCTCAGTCGACCCATGCTACGGGCGACGTGACCGCCATGTTTCAAGCTTTAACCATGTCCATTGATAGAGTCCAGTCCGACCAGCAGCTTGCTCTGCACCCCATTTATGATCACTTTGCGAGGCAAGGTGTGATTAGACCTGAGGGCCCCACCCGTCTTTCTATACTTGGCCCAAAAGGGGGTATGGTACTGCTTATGATGCAGGTGTGCAGCAGACTGGACCTGATTACTGTGGTACTGACTATGGCGTTGAGAGGTTTGGAGGGTATAGAGGTGATTTTAGTGGTCACCAATTAGATGAGTATCAGTCCTTAAGAGCCAGCAACCCTACCGGGATCGTTGCTTCTAGTGGTAGTTATTATTCTGCAGATGATACCTACTATACAGATGCTTCTGGATCCGCATCCGAGCCGCCTCCTTCAGAGAGGAGAGGCCGTAGCTGGTGGCCTTTGAGATGAGATGATAGCAAGCTCCCCTGTTTATACTAGCTTGGGGGAGGCTAGACATTTTGTAAGCTTTTTCTTTCTTTCTTTTATTTTTAGCATTTTTAGTTTTCTTTTTAGCCCCTTTTCCCATTAGAATTTCATCTTGTTTCTCTGTTCTATGTGCTACCAACCGCTTCTCGGTTTGCTTCTGTTATAATTGCATGCACATTGAGGACAATGTGAAGTTTTAGCTTAGGGGAGGATTTGCATTTAGGACTTACTGTATTTAGGATTGCATTTAGATTTTTACTTTTCTTTTATCATAATAAAAAAGAAGAAGAAGAAGACAAAAAGAAAAGATCATTTACATCTTACATTTCTCAATTTATAGTTTTTATAAGCTGATGTTTCAAGATGTTATGAGAAATTGTGCATTCATGGGGATGTCTTGTACACAGTAGGTAGAAAGTTGCATTTGGACTTAATTAAGCTTGATCTTGACTTTGGCAAGCTACTCATATTGTAAGGTAGAGCCTCCAGTGGTCGGTACATCTGAACCCGATCCCAATTTAGGAGTGAGTAGTTTCTCCTTATAGTCTGTGTCACATCAAAACGCATAAGTATGGTTTTTATTCCATTTTCTATAAGTATTACTATCATGATCTACATTTTGAAGCCATTTAATCCTGTTCACATTTCGCATTGCCCAAAAACACACTTCTTTCTAGCTACATTACATTATTGCCTACCCTTGTTGAGCTAGTAACTGACTTTATGTGTAGGGGTGTTCTGTACTTTTGCGATATTCTGTCTCGGGATTGCTGATTCCCGTGATTTTCAGTGAAAAGGAGCTTTGAAAAAAAAAATGAAAGAGAAAAAGCTCAAAAGAGAAAAGAAAAAAAAAGAAAAAAAAAAAGAAAGAAGAATTTCGGGAAGTCGTAACTTGATTTGTCATGTTTAATACGCCAATATGCTGTTTTTGGCTTTGACTATTGTTTATGGGAATTGGTATGATTTGGATTGAGTATCCACTGCACATTTGGTTATTACTAGCTTGACTTAAAGCCCCACATGACCAAAATCGTTTGTCCACTTTTTACCCAAATTTCCCAAGCCTCTTCTTTATTTCTCTAATGCTTCTTACATTACATTTTGATCATGATTAGTCTTACTTAATGAATTTGGATTGTCTACCCTACTAGACTACGGGCACATTCTTATAAGTTGTAGATAGGAGAGTGTCACTTCAAATTTGAACCAATATTTCCTATTTCACAAAAATTTGAGTGAAGAGTGTATCGAAAGAGTCCATAGTCAATAAGATCATGCAAAAGCTGAAAAAGTCCAAAGAATATTTTCTATGCTGCGCCGTTATGTAAATCTCAACCATGGTTCGCACTTTCCTTCGCCCTTGTTGTTTCGGGTTTATGATTCATCTACTTGTTAAGAGCTCTATTTTTGAGATTTGGATGATGGATTAATCATTGTTTGCTAACCTTGTCCTGGTTACGATTGTTATGTTTGCTTGAGGACAAGCAAAGGTTTAGCTTGGGGGAGTTTGATAAGCGATATTTTGTACTAATTTATCCCCCGTTTTAGCTCGATTTCTATATGGTTTATGCACTTTGTTAAGTGATTAACGAGCTAATATTGCTATTCTAGTTGTTTTGCGTGCTTTATCTTGTTTTATAGGAAATGAAGCGGTTCTGCTATATTTTCTTACTTTATGGAGCAAAGGTACTAGAATACAAGTTTTCGAGGAACCGATGATAGCAATTTCACGATTTGACTACGATTCCGCTACATCCTTCCTCAAGTGGACTTATCTTGGACTTTGACTTTGTTTCTCAAAGGAAAACATCAACCCAAGTCAAAGGAAGACTAGCCCAAGCCCAATTACGTGTTGCATTGACCAAGACCAAGGCAGAAGGTTCCGTGCCCAAAGACGAAATTGGAAGAGACGAAAAATACATCAGGGTTACATACCCGATCGGACTACCACATACCCGATCGGGTATGTTTGCTGATGAGCGTCTCTTGGCTCTTCTTCTACCAAGCTTTAATGGAGTGTTTTATGGCTTTGTCTAGGGTACGAATTTGGACGAAATACAGCAGCTATGCAGCCCTATAAAAGCCAAGGAACACAACATCACAATAACACAATTACACAATAGTTTACATCTTTCTTTCATACAAGTTTTAGATTATAGTTTATAGTTTATGCAATCTTAGACTGTTTTTATAGTAATTTCCAAGTACTTCTCTAGTGTTTCAATAAGCATTTGTCATTACATTGGGTTGGAAATTTGTTCTTTGTTTTCTTTCTTACATAATTTGCATTCCAATCTCGGTAATTTTCTATCCCTTATTTACGCAATTTCCGATATCATTGTTCTCTCTTTATAGTATTTATGTTCATCATATTGAGTTCATGAATTATAATCTCATTAGTCTTGTTTTTATATTACTGTTAGTAGGAAATCCATGTAAAAGTAATCTAGTCAAAACCAAAATATCGTTTAACATGTCATATTTTATTTTGCCTAATCATATAATAATCATCATAGAATTCATCACTAGAATCATTATTAACATAATCACCTTTGTAACACCCGGAAATGTACCCTATTTTTCTAGTAGAAATATTTTACGAAATCTTTTCAGCAAATTTAAGTTTTAATTTAGAATTTAAAGTTTCGAGTCGAATTGAGAATTTCCGAGTTCGTATTTGGAATTTCCGCGAGATTCCATGAGAATCCCGTCTTAAGGCGAGTTTGACTTTTCTTGACTTTTGAGTCGTCTTTGACTTTTCTTGACTTTTGAGTCGTCTTTGACTTTTCTTGACTTTTGAGTCGTCTTTGACTTTTCTTGACTTTTGAGTCGTCTTTGACTTTTCTTGACTTTTGAGTCGTCTTCGACTTTTCTTGACTTTTGAGTCGTCTTCGACTTTTCTTGACTTTTGAGTCGTCTTTGACTTTTCTTGACTCTTAAGTCGACTTTGACTTTCGTTGACTTTTCCGACTCACCCTTTACTTATACTCCCTCCTAACCCTAACCTAATTCATTCTAACACAAACACAACACAATTTCTTCTTCCTTAAGCAACCAAAACCTTGCCTCCCTCTTTGATCCAATCTTTGGATGATCGTAGCTCCCTCGGTTCTTGTCGGAATTCACGTAAGTTCGTCTTATTCTTCCCCTCTTAGCTTCCTCTATCCGTATTGGTAATAAATTTACCGTCTTTCTCGCTTTTTAAATTATCCGTCTTTCTCAAGGTGAAATATATTCATCTTTTATTACCTAATTGTAGGTGGAGACCACTAGGAAGGCTTAGTAATCGATTAAAGACGCGTACAGGTAACGGTGAAGGGTTACTCGATATCATTTACGTGTTTTACATGCTTTATATG